>JAZHYW010046414.1:0-32116 GCA_037355805.1 Ixodes ricinus
CATTCAGAGTTAACGAATAATTCGCAATGGTGCCAGATGCTAAGCTGAGAGCGACTATTTTAGCAATCACTTGTCAAAGTGGAGGGATATGGGGCTTCTGCTGGAGCAAGTATTGTTCTGTCTCGTGGCTTGATCCCGTCTGTCCATTTGCTTGGTGCATGATATATTCAGTTGCATAGTTCAGAAATCATCTAATGATCGCCAGTCAATTTGACTTCACGACGACTTGGTTGTTTTTGTAGGAATAGCTATCTAGAGCGAAGCTCTTCGAAGACGTTACATGAGAGTCGAGTAGTCCGAGGACGAAGAATTCATAACGTGTTGCTTGGGGAGTGTGCTTTACTAAAGACACGTGGGTTTAAAAGCATCGATCTTCAACCTTTGGACGTTTTGTAGATGCCATCAGTGCGAAGCTAATATTTGAAGGGATGGGCGGCTTAAGAAATTGTGGCAGTTGCTGATCTTGCGAGGCGGCAGGAGAGGGCGTTCGAAGTGCCGCAATGGCTCTTCAGCCCCAGGACTCCGGCCAGATTCTATTATCGAACCGACCAGCTATTGAGCGTCCTTCCTAGCCCAAAAAGTTCCGAGAAGTATTAATTAATTTGAATTAGTCAGTCAGTGCGTAGACAAAAAGCAGAGGAGGATCTTGCCATTTTAGGCCCAGAACTATTTTTTGCAGGGCTAGTAATATAAAACAGGCCATCCTTTAACCAACTTTCCAGCCATCATTGGCATCATTGTTGGGCCATCGTTAAACCAATATTTCAGCCATCATTCGCATCCACACTATGTCACTGGCTATGCCAATATTGGCTTTCACACCAATTCAATGGCTATGCCATCATTGGTATGCAAGTTCATTCATTCAATAGGCCGTTATTGGCTGTCAAACTAATTCATTGGCTGTCTCAATATTGGTTCCACATCTTAAATGCTGGCTATGCATGGATGACAATGAGTTTAAATCCTGGTTATTCCAACAATGGGTTTTAAGTACCTCTGGCCTGTTTTATATTACTAGCCCCACTGCAAAAAAGAGTTCTGGGCACAAATGGCAAGATCCTCCTCTGCTTTGTCTATGCACTATTTTTTCTGGTGTGCAAATGACTAATTCAAGATTAATTAATACTTTTCTCGGAACTTTTATTGAAAAGGGCTAGGAAGGACGCTCAGCGGGGAGCCTATGCCTGGTCCTCGTGTAGGGTCCTGGCCCGAGTCCTGGGGCTGAAGAGCCATTGCGGCTTCCGAACGCCTCTTCCTGCCGCCTCCCCTTTCGCAAGACCCTGTCAGCAACTTTACCACCATTTCTTAAGCTGCCGATCCTTCAATTATTAGCTTCGCACTGATGGCATCTACAAAACGATCCAAAGGTTGAAGATCAATGCTTTTAAACCCACATTGGTCTTAGTAAAGCACACTCCCAAGCAACACGTTGTGAATTCGCTAAGGCTCTACATAAGTTCACTCGTTTCTGTAGCAGCGCGATGTTCTGAAGAGCTTGGCTCACAATAGACTGAAAGTTATTCCGCAAGCTCAACCAAGTCGTCGCTGAAGTCAAGGATGACTGGCGATCATTAGGTATTTCTGAACTATGCAACTGAATATATCATGCACAAGCAAATGAACAGACGGGATCAAGCCACGAAAGACAGGGCTGGCTCACTTGCTCCAGCAGAAGCCTAGCCACGGCATCCCTCCACTGACAAATGATTGCTAAAATGAATCGCTCTCGAGCTAGCATCTGGCACCGATGCGAATTATTCGTTAACTCTGAATGGGTATCGTCTTGAAGCTTGGATATCTCAAACTTATTTAAAGCGTCCCGAACTAAATTAACTTATTTAATACATAAAGGAAACGTGTAAAGAAAAGTGCTTGCACATAAGTTTGTAAACAGGCAGGAAAACAGACACAAAATATTGTGTTCAAATCTACGCTGTCTACCCTGGTCGGTATATATTAAAAAGAGACAAAGGGCGCCAAGAAAATTCCTTCCCTAGCAGTTCCGTGTAATTCCCGTGCCTGGAAAATACAGTGATACGCCATGCTGGCAGTTCACCAAATTCCCTGGGCAGTCCCGGTCAAGTCTAAAACGGCCAAGGCCCAATCTTGGCCCCATAGCTAGTAGAAGCAAGTGTGCGGACTGGGGTGTACCCTGTTGCAAACTTTTTCATCAAGAATTTATTCAAAATACAACATTCCGATTGACATCTTTGCCCTCAAATAAATATTTATTAAAGTTTGCCAATTTGTTTTAATTCAGGAATAACTTATTTAATTACCGCGTCTTCTTAGCAGCCTTCTTATCAAGACGCTTTCCTACAACAGTGATTTTCATTGCCTAGAGTACTTCATTTGTTTTCAAAGCTCGGTTCAAAGTTTTCAAAGCTCGCCCTGATACGTTGCAGCAACACATTTTCAATGTTGGTAACCCATTGGCTAAGACAGGCCAACGTTGGTCAGCCTAAGCCAATCGATTACCAATGATGCTAAGCCATTGGCTAAGACAGGCCACTGTTGGCCAGACTAAGGCAATCAATTACCAACGTTGGTAGGCCGTTGGCTAAGGCAGGCAAATAGTGGACAGCTGAAACCAATTGACTGCCAACGTTGGTAACCCATTGGCTCTATTACAGTTTATATTTCTGTGGCCGTCATCACTACCGTGGTCATTACATGCAGCTGTCGTATTTTGTACGCACTTTGAAGTCATATTTGGGCAACCAGACATAATGCCCCAGCTTATTTATTCTTCTGTTATATGCTGCGGCATAAGCTTTGTTTGCAGATTGAAATGCGCATCAACTTATGTCACCTCCTACCTCAAACATAAGGTGTTCGAGATCTTATTTCAACGTGACTTTTTATTCCTGAAGATATGTAATTGCTTAATCAATCTCTGGATATTTGTCCTAAGTTTTTATTTTCTGCTAAAATATATTAGTGCTTTCTATTTATTTTTCATTTTGCCCGGTTCGGTATGAATTATAGGCCGCTTTTTGCGGCTCAATAAAGCAGGTTGTTTTCAGATTTTCAAGATCACATACAGCTGACAATAAACCAGTGTCGTAGGTACTGGGGAGGCGGGTGGAGATTTCAGGGTCGAAACCTGCCTCTCCCTCTCCCTTTGGAAAGTGCACTGGCTGCGTCACTAAATGGGAATAAAAGAAAAGGCACTATGCTTTTGCCTCATAAACATACACACAAATCGAAGGAAGCGTGCATTTTGTATTTTGTGTGGAATTTACTGAGCATAACTATCAGTTTTGGGAGGACGCGCGTTAGTTATAGTCGGTGACAGGTGATAAAAGCTCCTCCCATCTCTTTCCACTTTTGCACAGCGAAGGATCGGGAGGAGGCGACCTCTTCACCAGCGTATACTTTAACCTGTCACCGACTACGGAGTTTTTCTTCGTGGATCTTCAAAACTGCTACAGCTCGCAATGCCTACAGCGTTCTAATTCAGTTTCTAACTTGCATTGCGTGTGAAAACAGAAAACTCGTTCCCCTCCGGAGCCATAGCTACAGACTGTTCTCAGCGTGCGCAATCAGCACATTCTGACAACTAAGCCAATTAATTACAACGTTTGTTAGCCATTGGCTAGGACAGGCCACTGTTGGCCAGCCTAAGCCAAACATTTACGAAGGTTGATAAGCCATTGGCTAAGGCAGGCCAATGTTGGCCAGCCTAAGCCAATTGATTACCAATGTTGGTAACGAATTGGCTAAGACAGGCATATGTTGGCAAGCATAAGCCAACCGATTGCCAACGTTGGTAAGCCATTGGCTGAGATTGGGCAATGTGTGCCACCCTAAGCCAATCGATTGTCAACTTTGATAAGCCACTGGCTGAGATAGGCCAAAGTTGGCCAGCCTAAGCCAATCAATTGCCAACGTTGGTAAGCCATTGGTCAAGACAGGCCAATGTTGGGCAGTATATGCCAGCGTAACACCAATATTGTTGTACGATGGCCACATAGGCCAAACATCGGACCACTGTTTGCCAATTAAATACCAATGTTAGCCTGTCGTCGTGTGCTGTCTGGGATGCTACAGATAATAGTGTTGTTTGCAGGGCACAACATTTATTAACTCAAACCTTAGGCACCATAAACAAAATGTGTGACAAACAACAGCCTTTTCCAGATTCAAAGTCGCAGCTGCTACATTTGAAGAACATACGGATTGATGAAGGCCACAACGAAAACATCCGAGAATGGCCATTTTCAGGGCTGTGCTAATATTAAAATTTTATTTTAGAAGTTTAGTATAATACGGTATTCGGGATTGGTCTTGAGATTGATTGCACTACTGTAAACAACATATTTTTTTCAAATGCTTAGTTTTTGCGAGTTTATGAAAATTGCTTAAAATTGGTCATGCAAAAAAGTAACCCCATGGATACGAATGCATTGAACATTACTCCTGATTGCAAAATTTTGTACCTGCAAAGTATTCCCAACACTAACACTCCATAAAATGTATGAAATATCGAGCTCGCAAAAATAAAGTCGTTTCTGCCATTTAAACCTTTCAAAGCGCTCGCAAAGTCACCATTGCGATGGATTTGCTTTGTTCAGTGCGCTTCTCCGCATGTGCCAGTGCGCTGCAGAGATTAGTTCTGGATTAAATCCCAAGAATAAAGCATTTTAACGTGGGGCATACGCACCCTTGATAAACTAGAATCTCAAAATTTTCACATCGAATGGCTTCCCAGGAGACTTCTCGGGTCCGCATCCACTGTTACTCCGCGACAAGCAGGCTCTCTTGGGATGTCAAGAAAAAACCCAGCGCCCTGAACGCTGTTCGAATCAACACTCGGGAGAGTTGAAAAGCCTGTCAAGCGCTCGCTTCCAGAACAAGCCGCTTACTTCCGGTGGCTTCATACCTGTCTGCTCGATGCACCATCCAGTCACTCATATTAGAGATCAGTGGGCGAACGTCACTTTTACTCTTGTGATGCAGTTACCCATGTTCCTATTGTTTGCAACCTGCTAGCCAAACTGAGTCAGGCCTGCAGCCCTGCGGGAAATGTCAATTCCACTCTTTTAGACGTAGACACCCACATTTTGCGTGTACCTGAAAAAAGCTGTTACAAAGAGGAAACAAAATGATTCGTCCTTTTTAAATGCATCATTTCCTTTTGCTGAGAACACACATACAAGTCACACGCTATTACACATTCAGTGGTGCGGCTTAATTTATGATGAGCACTTTTTTATTTAACTTCGAGCTTTTAGAAACAAGATTCCACATAATCTGTACGACATAAATGGTTGCTATGAACTATCCTATACATTTACACATTACCTGATATCATAAATGCACTAGAGCAGGGTAGGGCTGTACTGCATCTATTACAAATTTGTAACCAATTAAAAGTTGGCATTTATTTAATTTATTACTATTGACTATTATTCCTTGACACAAAGAATAACTGGGCGAGTTGGTACGTTGGTAGTCTTTCAACTCCATCGAATATTGACGTTCTTTTCACATTTTTTCGTCCTTTTTATTTTTCTTACTGCTCTGCTTTTTGTAGCGGCTTTCGCGCCACAAAAAACCAATCGTAAACTCGGAAAGCGTGGCGCTTCGGAATACGCAAAGAGACAGCGCTTCGCTACTGCACAGGCATCAGCACAGGCAAGAAATCATGCTGCTCGCTCTTGTAACGTTTTTCTCGCTCCCGCTTTATGAAACAAATCGTTGGCGAGAGGCTGTGGGAACCACACGTCAGAGCTAGCATGACCTATTATTATTTACCTTCAGGGCCTTGAAGGTAGATAAATATTTTAAATAAATATATAAATTTATAAAGTTACAATATTCGAGAAATCAGTGACAACCAAGCGAAACCTCAAGTCTGTTTTCTTTCTTCGGTCTTGCTTCAGAAGGGTGGAAGGTCCCATTCACATTTCCTACGAATGGGGCCTTGAGGCTTTATTATCAAGCACACTAAGTTCTGTTTAGAACATTATGACCCTGACATTGATGACCATCTTCCATATTTTCCAAAGGTAACATGTATCTTCCGGACCGCTTCAGGTGGGGAACAATTCTTGTATAATCAAAACTTTGAAAGCACTGTGGCTAGGAGCTTTAAAAATGTACATTGCACTCCGAGCCACATTTACGAAGGAGAGCGTAAAGTTGATATCTTCAGATGAACAGATGGAACATCATTTAATTTAAAGGCAACGTCTTGAAGTGACCCCAAAAAAGGTACCGAGATAGAATTTGAGGATGCTGACCTTTCGGGAATACTTGAGAAGCCTATAAAACAAATTTAGAGGTTCTTGTGCCATTGCTTCGAAGGCGTGCAATGTACCTAAACAAGAACTGCACTGCATTATGAATGGAAAGTATTTTCGAGCAACTGAAAACTCGCTTAGTTCCGACAGCTTAACTTAAAAGAAAATGACAATTGTTATACGAAAATAATTTCGGGTTCTAGAACGCCCAAGTTAAACTTGCTTATTTACCTTACGGTTAGTATGAGTTTTGTTTTCACCAGAGGACTTGTTTTTCGCCTTAAAAGTACAAACCCTGTCAAGAAAGCCGACCTATTACCACCTCAAAGGCTGGTTTTTATATTCATTAAAAAACGAAAAAGTGTGGAACGCTATAGCGTTATTGGGACCCCGTTCCTATCGCCTTCTCATTCGCCATGCAAGCGTGCCTTTCGTGGCCTAGTCTTTAGTGTCTTGTTTGCAACTGAAGGGTCGTAGGATCTAATTCCGCGTGAAATTTTACAAATATTTCTTTAAGGCGAATGAATTAATTACTCTATAAACTGAAATGATTTGAGACATGCGGTGACCTATAATTCGCGTTACATGTCACGTTTTAATAATTTTCATTTCACGCGTGACGTCGCATTTTACGTGATGGTTGTGGGTTGTTGAAAATTTCCCCGCGAGGTCATGCGGTTTTTACGTCATGACCCTATCGACCAATCAAGATTTTCCCGTCACGCCACCAACGATGGCTTTTCTGCGACGCGATCTCCTCAACACTATCACGTTAAAAAAATTTGCAATGACTTTTTCAAGCGTGAAAACGGTCTTCGTTCGTTTTAATATCTCATTTGCTAACGCGACTCCTTGCCCAAATCGACAGCGGCTGATCAACGAGCTACTTAGAAAGCAACTGAAGTTACAATATGAGAAGATAAAATTCGTACCGCAAAGTTGTTTCATGTCTGTTTTAAAAAGAGTAACTTTTTCCCGGTTATACAAAAGTCCACAACAAAAAAGGCTTTAAAACTGTATGTGAGTATTAGTGCCCCGGCAAAATGCATTCCTGGGTGACTTCAGATAAGATCGACCAAAGGGTGGCTTGTCGACATTTTTAAATTAACTGATGTTTTTATATGCCTGTGTCTAGTGTCTGGTATAAACAAATCCCCACTCAGTTTTGGCCAAAAAAAATTTCAGACAGGAAAAATCGTTAGGCATGAACAGGTGGACAGTTGCATTAACGCGCACTAATGGAGGAAGCACGTTTGAAAGTGAATAACTAAAACGATAAAATTAGGAGAATTCTAATACTTTTAGAAACAAACTATGGGTACAGCTTTCTTGTAATTTATAGTGAAAATATTATTTATATTATATTTCTTTTTTTTAAATCACCAAATATGCTTGCTCGGACGACAAACGGCAACATTTGGAGGATTGTATCTTATGAAATAATTTAATCATTATCATATACATTTCAGATAGTATTGTTCTTATATAAAGCTAATATTTAAAAAATACGTATGATATCGGAGTGATACGATAGTCGTTTTACATATGAGAAAACTTGGGGAACAAACCAAACAAAGAAAAATTCCGATTCGAATAAAAAAAAAAACACCACCTTCGATTTTTTTACAAATTTGGGTACCCTGTCATGCTCTATTTCAGCATTTATGTCTATTAAAACATGTTGCATTCTTTGACTGAGAAAGAAGATACAACTCCCCAAAGTACGGGCCTTTTTCAAAGCCTGCGTTTAGCAGTGCCCTATACAAGAAGTGACTGAGTTCCAGATTGATGAAACTAACACACATATTTTGTACATTTTTATTAAGATGAGGCCATCGACAACTAGAGCAATCGGTTACACAGCAAAAATGAGGAGAAACTATATACCCCATTTTACATGCAGCGTACCAAGGGGTATCATATTAGAGACTAATGATTCGAGAAAAGATGATAGAGTGTGAAGTTTTACTTTCCGGTATATTTTATATTTGGAATAAAAGAAAGAAATTTACGTCCACACACAAAAATAAAAATAAAATACTAAAATTCTTTACGTCATTTGTGTATTTCCGGAGCAAACCATTTCAGGTAAGGAGTGCCACCGCGCCGGACTGTAAGTGCTTCGATACTCTCGGTGTACATATGGATCGTGGCAAGCAGAGATATTTTCTCCTGCGCGAAGATAACGTTTCGTGATTCTCATGTGGTGATCAGATAAAGATTATTATCTATCACCAAGTAAAACAGTGGGTTAAATACTGCGCGTAAAAAGCTGTGATAACTAAGATGTCCCTGCATTCAAAGTGAGCAGCCCTTGGGGAATCAAATTTGGCACTTTACGCTAAGGATTTCCTCGATGTACCCATTTAACAAAGTTTATTCAAAACAGATCCGGCTCTCCGGGGAATATATCTGTCACAGGTCCCTTCTGTTGATGACTCGCTCAGCCACCACGCGTGCCAAGACTGAATGCCAGGAAAGGCGCGTACCGTCAGCCACTCTTCTTCTTTTGTTGTTGACAATACCCAACAATCTTATTTTCGTCAAGATACACAAGATGCACTCGGCTTCTCGGATAGAACGCTCACCCTTGTCTTGGCCACCTGAATTGCGTTTATTGAACGTTCTCTGAGGCTGTTCAGCGTGGCCTGGTGCCTCACGAGTCCGCGAACTCCGTTGCATGCATTTACGCACGTGCAGATGCAGAAAATAACCACTGGGCTTGTGAGAAAGCATTCTGTCCAAACTGGTGAAACTAATAGTGATTCTTGAAATGACAGGCGGCCCCGTCACTTACGTACGTCACGTGCGAGTATACCCCAATGTTGCCTCCAACCCACTCTTTCACTTTTTCTAGAGCCAAGCACGTGTGAACGGCGTCGTCACACAGGTTCTCACTGATGATAGCAAAGCTGCTTGTAGATTTTCTTGTCGTCACTACTAATGTATATATCGTAACTTTTTTTCCAGTGGTATGCTTGAACCTTGTCAGGAAGCACGATGGTCCAGTTTATAGCAAAGTCAAAATGAAAGAGAATACTCCCGCGCTGCATGGACTGCTTTTCATCGTAGATCGCATCACCTTGCGTTTGTCGCATATGGTTCTGTAAAATCTAACTTTCAACCGTTACTTGAATGACTTTTAGCAAAGTTCTAGGATCCAATGTCTTTTATTTCTCACAGGGTCGCCGGACTCCCATGTTGTAAGCACAATCTCTTCGTCCCCTGGGATGAAGTTCCTCGAGTGTAACAGACTGACCTTTTGGGCAGTGATCACAGTCTCCTTAAAGACACAGATTTGTTTGTGGGTCGCACAGAAATGCTGAGTTAATTTCACCAGTGTTGAATGTTGAGACTGTAACTTTCTCTACAGCGGCAATACAAAGGTAATAATTGGCGCAGCGCACACAGACGCCCACTTCCTGGTGTAGAATACATTTGACCCATCTAGGGCACAAGGAATAAAACTTCGTTAGCCCAACGCCGGAATCAGGATGCTTGTCTTTGTATACATGAAAGGCCTCTCGGATTGAGCGTGTCAGTATTCAGGAAGCGCTTGGCGCAACCTTTTCTCCACTTCGAGCATGACAGAGATCACGTCTTCTGGTTTGGACCTTGGTGCGAACATTGTACCTCGTCTTTCGTGAAGTATTCTAGGGCAGCAGACACGTTCTCAGGGCTCACCTTGCACCTAGTGTAAGGATCCGGCTCATACCACACGCCATGCTTTTCCTTACCTAGAGCGTAAACCCTGTTGCCATGCTAACCTTTACTAGGTTAACATGGCGACAGTGTTTACGCTCTATTGCATTTAGGCGGGGCTCGAGTATTGGGGGGCTCTGCTGTCTGCCGGTGTGCCTCCTTGTGCCTGATATTATCGCCCACGATGCCAGAGAGTGGGATGGCGTTGGCACGACTGCTCAGTAAACAGGCATCGGCGGCAATATTTTCCTGTTGAAGCGAACCCCCTCATCCTTGACAGCAAACGGGGATATGCCAAAACAGATTGTATTGGACGTTTTGCCAGAACAAGCGGCGATTGTCGTCTGCTACTTCCGTCAACTATTGCGCCATAGTCATGATCTTCGCGAGGAAATGATTGTTGCTAGCCACAGAACACTATCACGCAGGAAGGGAATGCTTGAATATGTTTTTATTCTAGATATAAGTCAGGAATATATATAAAAGAGAGAGATGGGGATTGAGGGGTAGAGAGAGGCGAATATAGTGTTGTACGAAAATAATGTTAACAAAGTTTCCAATGGCGGATGGCGGCAGCATCTTTTCTCGGATCACTAGTTCGTAATATGTTAGCTCTTTGTACACAATAGTTTCTCCTCACTTTTACTGTGTGAAGGATTGCTATAGTTATCAATGGCCTCATCTGCATAAAATATGTAAAAGATGTGTGTTAGTTTCATGAAACTGCAACTGAGAGTTACTTCTCGTATAGCGCACTGCTAAGTGTAGGCTTTGAAAAAGGACCCTACTTTAGGGAGTTATTTATTTTTTCTTAATCAAATAATGCATCATGTTTTTAATGGAATTGAATGCCGAAATAGAGTATGAGAGTGTACCCAAATTTAAGAAAACAAAACTAAGGTGGTGTTTTTTTATTTACATCGGAAATTGTTTGGCCTAAATACATCCCGACTATCGTATCACTCAGATACTTTATATATTTTTTTTAAATATTAGCCATATATAAGCAAAATACTATCTGAAAAGTGTATGATAATGATTAAATTAGTTCATGAGATACAGGTGTCGAAATATTGCCATTTGTCATTCGAACAGGCATATTTGGCAAATTTTAGAAATCGAAATATATTAGAAATAAATATAATTATTGCATATTAGAAGCAAGCTGTACCCATAGTTTGTTTCTAAAAAGTATAAAAAGTTTCCTAATTTTATCGTTTTAGTTATTCACTTTCAAACGTGCCCCTCCATCAGTGCGCGTTAATGCAACTGTTCACCTCCTCATGCCTTTCGGGTTTTCCAGTCCCTATTTTTTTTTCTGGTCAAAACTAAGTTTGAACTTGTTTATACCAGACACTAGACAATAGCATATAAGAATATCAGGTTTATTTGAAAATGTCGACCAGCCACCCTTTGGTCGATGTTATCTGAAGTCACCTGTATTTGCAGTTCCAAACACTTTTTTTATTTTTCAACTATATTTTTTGACTTTTATCGTGATACTTTTGTACGGATATATTTTTGCATCAGTCTTTGAGCAGTATTTGTCATGTATCCCAATATTTGAATTTACCAATACTTGTTAGTGTCTCTGTGCCCAACCCTGGCACTAGCGTGCTTACAAAGGTTTTCCGTGGCGCCCCATTAGCTCGTACCTTCAAACTTTTTCGCAAAAGTCCCGCCACCTCCTCCAGCACCCATGAAGAAAAACGTGTCTGTGTCAATATTATCACCTGGTCAGTAAAACGTTTTCTGCGACGTAATGAAATGGCTTGCTCAATGCCGTTCCGAGGCAAGACACCGCGATGCCGCTTTTTACGAGTTTTGAGTTGGCAGCTGCTCATGTTGAGGGTTGGCGACCCTTCTGTAATACGTAGCTCTGACGCACTTAGTCGTTATCTTAAAGATGAAAATCCAAAATCATGTCTCTTGTTTTCTGTGGACGTCGAGGATTTGTTCTATTTTGTTCTACAACAGGATGTTCTAGTTGCAATAAAAAATAGCATTGATGAGACCGGTGAAGTAATGTTCAGAAACTCTGGCAGAGTGTCGACCGAAAGCTTAATAGAGCTACTTAATTTCTACTTGAAGTCTATGGTCTTCGGGTTGGAAGGGGAATTTATGTGACAACAGAATGTCATCTGTATTGTGTGCGTGTGTAGCCTTTTTCTGGTCCAACTTGACGTTTCTCCGGAGCTTCCTGGAAAGTGAGAGTATAAAAAGCGTATTCAGTTATGTGGAGTATTTCTATTTTTGTTTGTTTGTTCTCGTAGTCGAAAATGCAATTGAACGTGTGCTGTCCATTTTCAAAAACACGGGAATTTTTTTAGATATGTCACAATGTTTCACGCAAAACCATGTGTGTTGCTCTTTCAGTCCTCGCTCAAAAAAAGGACTGCTACTTTTTATGTCTGCCCCCTCAAAACTCGTAAAAAGAGGCACCACGGTGTCTTGCCTGAGATCCGCATTGAGCAGGTCATGTCAACACGTGGTGAGAAAATGTTTAAATGACCAGGTTAAAATATGAAAAAAGGCAGATTATTCTTCACGGGAGCCGGAGGAGGTGACAGAGGATTTTCTAAAAGTTCGAAGGGGACAGGTAATCGGGTGCCGCGGAATAAACTTGTGCGATATGATGTGCCTGTTGTTTTCAGCGCTTCTAGTAAATTGCTACAGTTGTGCAAGAATCCCCGCTGGTCAGGGAATAAAAAATTGCGTTTATTCATGTGGGAAGAAACATGTAAATCGTTTTGTCCACTGCCGTTCTGGAGTTGTATACTGCATTTCGCTGTCTTGTCGTAAATACTATATGTGCCAAACGGAACGCTGCATTAATGAAAGACTGAGGAAGCACTGCAACTGTCTTTGTACGACTCCGTCTGGGCATTTAGCAGTCCACTGCAGAACGTGTGGGAGCACCCGTGTTTGATAAAAATACAAATGTTTTAGGACGATTTAAAGAGCAGGGAGCGCGGGAGGTACTGGAGAGTTTCAATAGAAAAGCTTCGGGTGATGGCTGCATAAGCTACAAGTCACTTGATTCTACAGTTGCAGAGGAAGCATTCTAATCGGCGAGAGTACCATGTGCACGTTAAGGCTTTTTTTTCGTATTTAGATTAGAACAGGGGGGGGGGGGGGCTATTGAACGGCGCCTGTGCAGCCGGAGCTTGGACTATTCGTTTTTCGTGAAGTCCTATAACACTTCCAGTTGTGAGTATGCGCAATTTTTTGTTGTACGTGTTCAGTTCGTTGTCCTGTTTTTTTTTTGTACGATTTTTATTTCATGAAATATCCCTCACCTTTTTCTGGTTGAGTGATGCTTTCGCAAAAAGAAACGCATGACAACAAATTATGTGTTATCTCGCTTGTTGAAACCAGTAGTGTGTCGTTAAAGGAAAGCTCAATAAATCTGGTATGTGTTTTCTTGTTTGCTTTACGCCAACGCACTGAAGCCTCGAACTTTCTTGCTTTTATATCGGTTTCGTAAGATGTAAGATTATTTGTTCTTCTTCAAAATGCGAGTCTCCAAGTTTGCAAAATCAAAAAACCCGGCCTATGCAGATCTTGAAAAAAATTCTGCATGTACTTTTGAAAATGGCAGATGGTAGTATTGAGTCTGGAAATAGGAAAATGCCAAAAAAACTTTTGTATTGAGCGGGGAGGCGGGGAGGGGGGGGGGAGGGCCATGGGCAAGCGGATGACATCTGAAGCAATCCCCACGTGACTTCCGTCCTGCTATTCCAAAGCGCTATAAAAAAACACCTCCGGAGAATGATGAGTTATTTTTTTCACATTTTGAATTTTCGTGCGATCAACAATTGGGCTTTATTGAGTAACGGGCAGCTCCGGCATTGTAGAACGATTTGAAACTTTCTTACATTCGGGATTAAATAATTTAATGGTCACTTCCATGTTCAGTGTTCCTGGATGTGCCAATAGCATTTGAAAGTATAAATCACGAAATCTATTTTACAAACGTGCAAACTACGCAGGTTGGGGTTCACGGGTGCATCTTGTTCACTTCCAAGTTCACCTTAGAGGGCGATCCAAAGTGTTTGGCACTTTAAAATTTGAAACAGTGTTAAACGTTTCTAAGGTCTATAATGCCACAAGTCTCAGTTTTTTGTCTGCTTTTTAACTGATGTATTAAAGACCATCCTAATGTCATCACTTGGGGCAGAGTATTTCAGTATCCAGACGATATGGCTTTGTAATTCTATAATGCGGATCGTCATGTTGTTCAGAACCTTCCTAATAATTTCACTCTGATATTGGATTTGAACCATTCAAAATTATTTAAAAGAAATGCTTCTAAGAGAATTTTCGCTTATTTTTGGAAGTCAACATAAACAAGTCTAGCTTTCGAATTTAACAGAACTGCAAGCTTCCAGTTGTGGAGCATGTGTTTGTGGTTTCATTGAGTATGCAAAAACAGTAAAGAAGGATAAAGAGTGCTACTAAATGAATACCCCAGCGTCATTCTTGGCTTAAATAGCGATAAGAAAGTCGGCATGTAATGGATTTTTCTCGCATTATTGTGACGCTTGTTATAAAGGGAACTCTGTTTCTGTCAAGCCAGAATTCGCGCAACTTAAAATCCGTAGAGTACATGAGATAATACTTTGACAGTAATTTCCTTTTGTGTACGCACATCACATATTTATGGAAGTGATTAAAAACTTTTCACGTTTTTTCTAGTCGCGCTAACCAGCAGTTACATATGCATTGACTTTAGCAAGTGCTATGATGGGGTTATTCTGGCTTCATATAAGGTTCTGCAACATTGGAATGTCTTACTTCCTGCCCTGCCATTTGAATTTACGCATTACCAAACGGTTCATATATTCCAGAATCGTAATTGGCGGAGAGGAGAAAGGGGGAGCGGAGTTTAGGGGAAAGCGCAGGTAACACTGACCTTTATGATAAGGCAGCCTCATATGAAGCAGTCGTCTTCGGTGAAGCAGGGACATCAATCATCCGGGCAGAAACCGCGGGTGAAGCAACATTCGATGAAGCAGTAATAATCTCCTGGGACGTGTTATTTTTACGATCGCTGTGGTGGCGCCGGAATCATCTTTAGTCCGATGATGATGTGCTTATAGACAGATATTTGCGAGATAAACAGCGACCTCAATATACGAACACATTTCCCTCCTTAAAATACAATAGTAGGGTACACAAAGAAACAAACGCAATATCCAAATTGTTAGTATTAACAAAACGGAGTGGAAAGCCTACATTAAATATTTATAGTCAATTCAGGATGTAGTCTTCATATCTTTGCGGCAATCTTGTCTTCTGGGTTGGGATCTGTAGCGATGCGGCGGTGCCCTGGTCGGCTTGCTCGTGAGGGCGGCGCCTACTCCGTAGGAAGATGTGCAGGAAATGAGCAGAAAGCATTTCGGTTAAAAGATTTCGAGACAATGGATGAAAAAAAATGGTTGGAGGGGGCTTGGTTTATGTTTTTGCATGTTGATGTTTTATAGAAAACAGAGCGTTTTTACTACAGTAAAAAAATAAATCCACGTCTACTCCAACAAGCCGTATCGCGGGGTCTATATGAAGAACCGAAAGTCCTTAATTAAACTGACACTCTACGGCATAATTACTTTTAGAATGAACTTATATTTTAATGCAGTTTTCAATGATTCGGAACATAAAACTATCCACCTTCCGTGTTTAAAACACATCAATAACAAAATACAGTATGCGGTAGATGGAATTTTTAAAATAATAAAAATATGATTGACAACAAACCTGACCTAACTAAAAAAATTGTTTTAAATAAATTAAACATGATTGCATGATCGTTTTTTAACTAATATTGGATATCTGATTTTTTTTATCTCAAGACTGATGCTTGTTACAGCAGCGTGTGGTAAATAAAATATCGCACCTTTTCACATGTTTCTAATTAGAACTTATCAAAAGTTCTTATAACTTCCAGACAGCTCTCGTGGAGTAAAATCTTCGTATTGTTTGGGAAAACGTGCGACAATAACCCTATTCAATGTCATGCTCTCCGACAGAGCACGCCACCACGGGTTGTTTGAATTTTTTTTTAGATGAGTAAAATTAAGAAAAGGAGCAGACATAAACTGCGGTCCTTTCAGTTGCGCCTACTCACTGACACATGTGTGAATAAAAATTTTACAATATGAGCACGTATTTAGTTGAAAATCACACACTGTCTACACAAGCCCTGAACGAGGTGGTCACAAAAGCGCCTCTCTTGGGACATTCACTCACATAATCTCGGTTATCTTGGAATCGGGAACAATAGGCAGGATAGTGGACACATAATCCAGCTTATTGCCCAATTTCTATAAAACATCAAACAACTAATTTGTGTTTGCACAAAAAAAAACATACACCAACATATAGTAATAGTTTCAGACCTTTTATATTGCAGTGCCCGATCGGACCCCAGAAAGCAAGAAGCTTTGGATTTTTTAAGTTGCTTTCAATGTGCGTCCTTGCACGCAACATGAACATTTTGTTTGAGCAATGACCTCGCGTCAGTAGTTTCGCTTTGAACTGCAGTAAAAAGCTATGATAAAAGGAAAGAAAGCGCGGGAGACATATCAGTGTTAGCAGAAGATACAAGGGAGAACTCCGGACCTCTTTTAAGCACGTGCACTCATGCAGTGCGTGCATCGTTCTTGACATTTTCTTGAGATTACGCTCGTTCTTGTAGTTTCCACCTCTCGCCACATAAAGCGGAAAAAAATGTATAGTAATATTTACAGTGTAGCGCACTGGCGCGTGAGCACAGACCTGCCAAATGCTTTTGCTTCGTACGAGAATTTGCGGTATAAAGCCACTTTCCATGATCACACGCTCGCGGCCATGTTTTGTCAGAGCTGCAGTTGTGAGATGGGATAACAACCCCAGAGCACGCGCTGTGCGTAAACTGAAGCAGAAAAAGACGCCTCCAGGAAATTACCATCATGGACTCTGCATTTACTATGTGAACCACAGCACCGCACGCAGTGAAATTTTCTCGGCGGATTTATAAGGCCCAGCACGGACTCAATGATCATTACCAGGTGCAGTTTAGCGAGCACTATCGCAGGATGAGACCACTATGGAGAGCCAGAACTTTCGTGTTTAAGGGTCGAATTTTGATTTCACCGAAGCGAAAACTTCCTTCCATTTCTCAACGAAAATGAAACGAGGAATATTGTTTGCAGATATAAGTTCACACCTGCATATTAGACGGCAACGTGGTACTACAATTTGAAATTTTCTGTTAATTTAATTTCTGAAACACTTAAAAGTAAAATCTAAAAAGGCTTTTCTATCGGAATTTAAGGCTCTGTCAAAAACAATAAACTGAAAATTTAAAAAGATATCGTAATTCCGCGAAAATTTTAAGTTTTCTATTCTCTTTAGAATACAACCATTCCGACCCGAATGGGTGCAGTAGTAGTTAGAGAATAAGGACCCCTAGTTGCCATAAGAAATGCATGGGTTTTTCTATTGTGATATCCTCTTAGGTGCACGGTTCTTCGCTTCAATAATGCATGGACGCAAGGACAAAGAAACCGTGCAAAACACTCCAGGAGATGCAAGGCACATTCTTCGAATACAGCGTATTATTCAACAATGTTGGATGTAACTCTCAGTTACGGTACTGCCTGATCGATGCACGCTGGTGCACAGTTGCAATGTCGAACGTCAATGTATGCACTCACGGAGTGTTAGCGAGGAGCACGAAAATCGTGTTTGAGACAACGCCGACATGCTAGCTCGGGCGGTGACCCGTCAGTTTAAAAAAAAAAAAACTCGTTCATTTGGCCTCGTGCGGGACGTGTCTAATCACGATTGTTTCCGGACCCGACACAATCATTGCTAAATATTCCAGAAAGCAATCTAGATAAAAAAAGAATGTAAATTATTACAGCCGCCAACACTATGTGAAAATTTTCATCATTTCGGCAACACGGCACGGTGAGAATATCGGATTTCCGTGCGCTGGAAAATTAACTTTCCGGACTCCGTTCCCCGAGAAAACAACACAAGGCGATATTCATCGTTTTATACACAGCATTTTCGCACCATGATAGTGGGATCTTAAACTAGCCTTGACGATGGCGACGATGACGAAGACACACGACGTGTGTGGACGCTGCTCCAAGACCATCAATGGGCGGCAGCAATATATTGCGTGTTCTCGGACCTGCAACTTCCGGCTCAACTGCAGATATGTGAATATTGCCGCTGCGGAGTATGAACTTCTCGTTCAGAACAAAGTCAGCTCCTACGAGTGCCAAGAGTGCACCAAACTGCCCGGCTACGATTCGGTTAAGCTTGGCTCCGACGATGTGCCCTGTTGTGTGGATCCCAGTGGCGATGCAGGCGAAGAACAACCTGACAAGGAGGAATGACTTCGAGACAACGCAGACCTCCGAACGATCATCCATAAGCTTTGCCGGAAGGTGGATGCTCTCTAATCTGATGTACAGGCCCTGCGGGCAGACAATGAACAGCTGCACCTTCAACTGGCCCGTAATGCGGAACTCCTTCGTAAGTCCTTAGGCACTGGTCCTCCTCGCTCCCCTTTGTCAAACCAAGAAACTGCACATGCAAGTCATATGTCAGCCACTCTGAGTATTACAACCAATGCGACGGAGCCATCTTGTTCGACTTACTCAAATTTCGAAGATAGACCCACCAGTTACGCGTCCACGCTTCGGATCACTACGACTGGTGGCGACATGCAAGCAGGGAGACAAGTACGCCCCCTGCCAGTTAGGAACCGTGCACCTAACCTGGAGCATGGGAACCCCTCGGTAGCTTCGACCACCGGTATCCGCGGCAGTCGATCGACTAACGGATACACCCCTGTACAGAAGAAAAGGAGGGTTAAGCCCGCCACGGGCACGAACTCTACATGTAAGCTGACGGCTGTTCATCGACCTCCGAGGAGTAGGGCGCTCTTTGTGTCTGCGGCTTGACCCTACAACCACTGTTGACGACATCGCAGCAATACTCAGCAACGTGGTCAAAACATATGTCTTTACCCAACTTCCGTCTAGACATATGAGCTATGCATCGTTTCACATCACTGTACAGTGGGGCGATTTTGACAAGGTGAGTGAAGCGAGTGTGTGGTCCATTGGCTGTCCCTTTAGGCAGTTTTTTGGGGTTCTTGAGGAGAAACGAAGAAGATGCACGATGAGTGTACCATTTATTATCAGAATGTACGTGGTTTGAGGACTACAAACGCCGAGTTGTTTTCGGAGGCTATGTCTGGCACGTATTCAGTGATATGCCTAACAGAAACTTGGCTTGTAGATGGGATTTCTAGTTCTAGTTATTTTCCACCCAAGTATGAAGTATGTAGATATGATCGTGACTATGTGAAAACGGTAAAGAGCTTGGGGGAGGTGTATTGATTGCTGCAGATAGGAGCTTGAAAGTTCATCTGAGAAGCGATCTCGAGTGTTATCCTGAGAGCGTGTGAAGTAAAGTAATGTCTACCAATGGTATAAATTTTCTCATTGGCAATTACTCTTTTCCGCCGATGTTTGATCACGTCATTTTCTGTGAGCATATCAACTTCCTGGAAGAAAGAATTGAATTCTCTAAATTTCGAGTGCACATGTATGGCGATTTCAACCTTCCTGGTCACGATTGGGAGTCAGGCAGCTTCTTAGTTAGTCATACGAACACAAGGTTGAAGCTATTTTGTTTGTTACACTTCGTTCACTTTCAATGGTTTTGAACAACGTAATACTGTACGCAATTGCTGTAAAAACATACTCGACCTTGCCCTGGTCACCTCGGTTGTTGATATCAGTCGTTGCCAAAGCTCCGCTATCTCGGGTGGATAACTATCATCAACCTTTTATTGTATCATTTTTCTTCCCACTTGCCAAGCGCATTTTCCAGTCACAATCATGGTTTTCCTGCTCCAACGGGGATTACTATTCCTTGTATCAGTACCTTCGGGACTATGACTGGAGTAGTGTTCTAGCTGATCAGTGTGTTGAATCATCAACTTCCACACTTTCGACTATTGTCCAGGAAACCATGCAGCTCTTCATACCAAAGAAGGTGTCTCATTAAAGTGACTATCCCATATGGTTCTCGAAGGAACAAAGACATTGCTTAAGGTCCAGGCTACACTATCATCGCCTGTACAAAAAAACTGGCAATGTCGTTTGGTACACGAGATTTTGTGAATGTCGTGCGGAGGCGAAACAATTGTTTAAGCGAGATAAACAACAACATGTTGACATCGCCGAGAAATCATTGAGCACACTGCCACAGTGTATGTGGAAGTTTGTCAAAGAGAGCATCAAAGAGAAAGTTACCACGATCACATTGCCTGATAATGAGGATTGCGTCTCTAACCCTGTTGATGTAGCTAATATTTTTGCGCGCCATTTTAGTGCTTCTTTCAGTACAAATAATGGCCTTATGCCTAGCTCGAATATAAACTGCCTGGATTTTTTTTACTTTTGTTCCAATTAATAAATTTATAGTCTTGAAGGCAGCTAAAAAATTTAAACCAAAGTTATCTACGGGAGTGGATGGAATTCCCAGCTTCATAGTAAAAGGTTGTGCTCCACTCCTTTGTCCAGTTTTGGTTCATATATTTAACTAATCACTTGCATCTGAAACATTTCCTACCGCTTGGAAGCGCTCTGTTGTTGTTCCATTACATAAATGGGGTGATCGATCCCGGGTTAACAACTATAGGCTAGTCTCCCTCCTTTGTAGTATGTCTAAAGTTTATGAAATTGTTTTGCACACCCGCCTTTAAGCATATTTTTGTGTGAAGATTATTCCTGAGCAACATGGTTTCTATGAAAGGACGCTCCACAGAAACAAACCTGTGTTCATTCCTACATCAGATTGTACCATCTGTCTATAGCGGAGGACAAGCGGATGTAGTCTACTTTGATATGAGCAAAGCCTTTGACAAAGTTAATCACCGACTACTGTTGAGTATACTCTGTAGTTACGGTCTGTCCCTTAAGTACTGTCGTCTCCTCGATAGTTACTTATCTCATCGGCTGAACCTTGTGCGAGTATCCGGCCGATTATCTGCTGCGTTATTATCTACTTCTTGGGTTCCTCAAGGCAGTAACCTCGGTCCTTTGCTGTTTTTAATTTTTGTAAATGATCTAGCATCCTGTACTAAACACACGCGGTTTTTGTTATTTGCTGATGATATTAAGTTGTTTACAGCGGTTAAAACGGTTGACGATTGTTAATGTCTTCAGCGTGATATAGATTCTATTTCGGCGGTGGTGTATTTCAAATGGCCTACTCTTAAATAAGACAAAGACGAAAGTTATGTCCTTTTCTAGGACGCGTGAAATTCTGAGTTTTCCCTATGTATTAGATTCCACCAATATTACTCGCGTTGAGGTCATCCGTGATCTAGGCGTTTTTATGGATCCTGCAAATAATTTCAATCATCACGTGACTTCAATTACGAATGCTTCCTTTAGAGTGCTGGGATCCATTACGCGAGTGACACGCGGTTTTTCTAAACCACTTTGAATTTTACGTTTGTTTTCTTCACTGGTGCGTAGTCGTGTTGAATATGCCTCAGTTGTCTGGAACTGTATTGGAGTGACAAATTCAAGTGTAATTGAGAGTGTTCAACGTAGATTCGTTCGTGTTTAGTTTGATCGTTATTTTCAACCGAACTATTTCTATAGTTATGAGAGGATTTGTGAACTCGTGAAGTTAGACTGGTTGCACAACAGGAGAACAATTCGTGAACTGACATATTTCTATAAGATTGTTAACGATATAATTGATTCCCCAGAGCTACTCAGTAACATCTACTTGCACGTTCCTCGTAAGTCTTGTAGACTTTATACTTTGTTTTACCCTACCGACTTTTACCATGCTGCACCCATGACACGCCTACAACTGACTTATAACCACTTAGAACAGATTTGTGGGAATGCTTGTCTTGATATTTTTGATGAAAAGCGTAAATTTCGAAAGTGTATTGAGGCTATTGTTTTTTCCTAACGTTTCGCTTTTATCCTGTTTAACATTTTACTACTCATTCACTCATTGATAAGTGCACCACTAAGGAGGCGTTAAGCTGTTGGTGGGTCACTGAAAATAAGAATAAATAAATAAATAAATAAATATGCTTAAACCTTTGCTCTTTTAATATTAGGTAGCCAAAACAAATATTATTGTGCAATTCCTTTTATCTACAATATTTAGAAAGACAAAAATATAGTTGTAAATTATTTAAAATTTGTAGTTTGACTTTTCACTTACTTATTTGTCGTTCTTCCCATAAAAAACAAATGCCAGCCTTTCAGACTTCTAGGAATTGTTGATAGGTTCGGGGCAGCTGCAGTACTTTATCCTCTTTGTGTGCTCCAAAAGAATGTAGTTGTCGACGGCGGTGCAAAACATGTAGGCCTGTAGAAAGAAGAAGTTAAAAACTACCGCGGATATAGTCACTTTCATCTTTAAACCGCAATTGAACAGGTAAAATTGTGATATCTTCCAGAAGAAAAATTTAAGCCTTTCTGTTTTCGTAAAATAGTTTTCTTATTTTTGTTGGGAGTATTTGTAGCACTCCGGCCCCGGTCTCAAGACGGAAAGCTTGCTATTGAAACAACAAGTGATCTGACAAAGGGGGTAATCTTCATAATAAAAAAAATGTTTTAAAATTAAAAATTAAATTGAAAAAAATAAAAAAACAAAGCCACACTAACTCAATAGTTAGACTAGCTAAAATGAGACAGCAGATGCCATTCTGGACAAAAGACCCGAAGGTGAATGCGAAAAGTGGAGCTGGGGGTAATAGGCTAGAGGCAATGCTTGTAGGCAAAGTAACAAAGTACGTTACTCGTCACTCACACAGAAAAGGAACGCTTTACCGACTTAAATTTTTATTCGTTAAAGGACAGCGTTTTCCGACACATGAACGTGGAGCGTGACCGTTTTACTTTCTAAAGGGGGGGGGGGGGGAGTGTTTCCGTGCGGAAACGAGAGGCGAAAATTTGAATGTGTGTGTAATGAGTGCAAGAATTCGCAAAACTCTGCACCTAAAAACTGAAAAAAAATAATTAAAGTGTCATTTTTTTAAGTTTTGAGAAGATGTCATAAGAACTAACGTAACTACGTTACCCGTACTCGAAATATGTAACGTAAGCGCGTTATGCGTTGCAGTTCTCAGAAGCTGGTAAACGACCACTTTAGTGTTACAAGAAAAAGTAACGTGTTGGCGCTAACACTAAATGCACAGTTATAGTCCAACGTTGGGCGCAGCGAAGCCAGCGTAGCACAGAACGTGCGTCTTTCCTTGGCCGGCGAGCAGGAATTCGATATCTGAGACCAATCAGCATTTGTGGACGCTACGCCAGTCCGCTACGCTCAACGTCGGAGTAGAACAGAGAATTAAGGATACGTATAACGGTCTCGCGGGCGAGAGCTGTCTCGCGTTTGAGATCAAGACCGAAGCGTAATCAGCGCCACCTTGCTGATCGGGCAAGTTCCGACCTTCTGGCAATAGGCACGTGACTTTCGAAAGGGTATATAACGACCCTTTCGAAAGTCACGTGCCTATTGCCAGAAGGTCGGAACTACTGCACAATGGCGGAGCAAGCGATACCGCTGAACGCGAAAATGTAAAACTAGATGAAACACAAGCACAAACGCACATACTAAAAGCGGAAGGTCACGGAGATGCCTGCGCTTGATTGGTTTAGCCGATGGTAACTTACACACTGGCAAACAACAAGCGTCATGACGTTGAGCTTTTGGTTCTGCGTGTTTTCATTCACTGTTTCATCGTTGGTTCTGCTGTGGCATCTGTGTGCTTCCAACAGGGGGCAGACTTTCGAAGGGGTATATTACACACTGACGAGGTATTGTTATTCTTAAATGCGAGCGCGGCCCCTCATATTTCTTTACTTGATGAAAACCAGCACGAAACACAAGGACACAGAGGAGAGAAACACATCCAGCACAAGGCACTGATTATGAACTTTCTTAGTTGGAAAACGTACACTTATTGATATAAAAACTTACACTTAACAATTTACACTTACTTTGAAAACTTAAAAAAAAAATAGAAACGTTGACAGTCCTCGCCTTGTCCTGTAAGTATTTCACTCCTCTGCGCCCTTTCGTTGGACGCTGTTTTTCATCATGAACGTTTACCAACTAGCCCAAGTGTCCATGGCATTTTTTTACATTCCTCCCCGCTCCTTAGGGTTAAGCGCTCTTTGTCGTTGTGGCGCTGCCGACAGCCTAGATATGGTACGATGGTCATATAGCGGCGCTGAGGAGTGAAACCCTTCAGGCCGCTGTGTGAAGAGAGCAGTCGTAATTTCTCACCCTCTGGGCCGTAACAGCCGAGGATATTATCACCCCCCCTCCTTCTTTCATAAAAGGAACGTAAAGGTTTGTTGGTTTTAATTCTAAAAATGTTTGGTTACGATGCTTTCGCACAGAAATGGCGTGATTGCTTTAACATTTTTTTTAAATATAGCATTCAATCACAAGTACTATACGGCCTGCAAGTTCGTCTGCTCTTTGGGCACCTCCTGCGTTTGTTTACCCCCAAATGCACATGCGCTTTTGTTTCTCCGGGCCTCAACATGCGTTGACGGCGCGTACTTGGATTCACGCGGTATCCCGCGGTTCCTACGCATGCCCTTTATCGCCCTCTGATTGAAATGATCCTCCTAGCGTTCCAATGCGACGCATCTTAAAACAATCTCTCGCCATATACGAGAAAACAGCGGTGGAAAAATGCCTCCGTAACATATGTCGAACCTGCGAGCTCGAGCCGGCAGGCGAGTTCGTCGCGCAACTTCGGAACCGATGAACACGCGCTGCTAGGCTGTTGACTTTGAAACACTGGAAGCGCGCATGCATACTCTCAGCGTTCATCTTGGAGTGGCAACGTGTTCTTCTGTACAAGTAATTTCCGACCACGCAGGTGGATTTGGCCACCTTCGCCTTGAGCTTGTAGTCGACAGCTGCAACACCTGCAATTACGTCGAAATGCGCTCTAGATGACCTATACGGCGTGCAAACTCGCCCACTCCTTGCAAAACTCGTGCGTTCCTTACCCCTAAACAAGAACACGAGATTTTGATTCCTTCCGACCTATCCAATTTCGGCACGCGCTTGTCTGCTCTCGTTATAGCGCGTTTCCTGCTCTCTCCTCACGGCGTTCCGGTGTGCCGAAGACGCATTTTAGGACACTTGCTCTCCGTACAGTTGACGACAGCTTAAAAAACGCCGGTCATGTCGGGTCACAAGCAGCCTGCTATCTATCTGCAACCTGAGAGATCGCGGCCTTAGCCAATTCTTAAACACCCAAGAACGAATCGCAAACCGAGTAGTGCGAATAGAACCAACCGCGCCCCGTATTTTTTAAGTTGTCGCGACTGTAGTGATATACCTCTTCTTCCTCCTCTGGGCAATATGAGCAGCACAGCTGGTTTTGAACCTTTGATAGGGTGTTGGACTCGACCTAATCATTCGCCAATTTCAGCAACGGTGCAACCGCGGTGTGAGAATCGCGCTCCCTAGCTCTTGGATGACCGGTTTCCAAACGAAGGTGCTCGCACGATCCTTCCTGACGTTGAAGTAATGTAGGTAGGGCTCTTATATCACTCGCATTTCACGAGACTAGAATAACCTACGCGTCGAAGACCCAACCTCGTCCTGCCGTTCTACGGCGGTCATACAGATGACGGCCATTTTGATAGAAACTAGGGCACCCCCTATATGCCGCGAAAGTTGCGAATTGTTCAGAGACCGCAAACCAAATTATGAATTTCAGTTCTGGACGAGAGGGCGTGCGGAATCCAGCAGAGGCGTGGCGGATTTTTTCAGTGCCAGCCAGAAGACAAAGGTCTGAGCATCGCGTCAACGTACGTTAGCAAATCCCTGACCAGGCGCGAGAGGTAATTACGCTTTAGTTCGACGAGAGCCGCTGGAAATAGGCAGATACGTCCGTCTTCTCGAGGCGGCGTGCTAAGGTCACGCTTGGTGTGAGACGCTCCAAGACGCGCCGTGGACGATGCTCACGCAAGGTGTACACTGCGTGGATTGCCAGTAACGACATTTGGGGGAGGGGGGCAGAATATAAAAAGGCGCGGACCTTGACATTTAGGTAGGTTTGCTGTTCTAGTTGATTGATATCGCAACAGAACATACGATCGAGCCAGATAAGTGGAGAATTCACGTTTATTAGATCGACATGCTCTCGCACTTAAGAGAATTTCGCCTTACCGCGGTTTAAAGCAGAGTGTCGAACCAAAATTTTTATCTGTTCGGTTCCGGTTCGGGTTCACGGATTTCGGTTCAGCTCCGGTTCAGTTCCGGGGAGCGAAAAATAACGGTTCGAACCGGTTTGAACCGGTTCGAACCGGTTTGAACCGCTAAACTGAGAATATATTTTGCGCGTTCCTTTGGCAATAGGCACTTTTTCAAGAGTGAAACGAGTAACTATATAGCTTTTTATCATTTGTTGAATCCACTTTTTTTTTTCAGGTACCAAAAATAAATTGCGTTGTTTAATTTCGATGAAACAGTAAATGAAAAGCTAGATAAACATATATGACTGAACATCTATTTCTTTTTACCTCAGTTGCACATATTTTACCTGAATCCAAAGGTTATCACTCTGGTGGGTCATCTAAAATGCGCGTGATTAGTAGACCTTTGCGTCGCAATATTAAAAGTCGAGTCCTGCTGTGCTCTTGTACTTAGAAATTAATTAGTCCATACAATCATGAAATGGGCACGTTCTCGCCATTAATATTCTGAAATCTAGATTATAAAATGCGTTTCCCAATATATATGATGACGATGCAACTGAGCTTAAAGCAATAATATTTTCAAAATGTCAGGAAAGTTTTAGGACGAACCCTTTCAGTCCACCTTTTATAGAAACTCTGAGCGGCAAGCACAACGCTTGCTTTCCTGACCAATATTGTTTACACTCAGCGCCGTGATGCAGGCGAATAATAATGCAGAAAAGAGTGACCTTCATATTCAGTTCGGATATGACCGAAAATAGAGCGCATTGAAGTGCACCTTTTCGACATAGCTTGGCGTTTGATGTTTGTTCTTGACAAGATGCCGGTAAATTCAATTTGTAAATAAGCATCACCCTTGCTAATTGGTTATTTGTTGTTAAATACAACAAAGTGGTATTTCATAGTCTACTCGACATTACAGCTACTTAACTGGTCACTTTCTGACGGTCTGCGTGCGCAATCGTCATAGTTCTGCCACGCGCCACTGTGTATGTACTTTGTTTTCATCCAGCCCACAGACACATAAAATTGTTGTTCATCAAATAAAAGAAGCAACAGACTTCTATATGTTTGAGAAGTTGAATATGCGTCAGGAACACAAGTTATTTAAATCAGCTTCAAAATGAAAAAAAAAAGTGCATAAGTTTCTCACAAATTACTTATACACGTGCCTCTCGAGGATAAAAATCGTCGGAAAAGAACTTTATGGTGATAGGCCCTTTATTTATGTTGTCAAGTCTTCAGGTAGTAAGAAAATCTTTGTTATTGTTATCAATACAATTTAACTGTATGAAGTTCACATAACTGCTTCAGACCGACACGGGAGGACGATACTCGAAAATACGCCATTTGTTGAGTCTGCGAAGCGTGCTTATTTGTTTGCTGTTTGGCAGTGTGAAACACCAGGTCGCGGGGTATGCCAAAAAGAACTGTGTGCTCACGTTATAGATATGAAGGCAAATGCACGAAATGTACTGAAAGAGAGATAATAAATTATATTCTTCTAGATAATGCCATACACGACGCCTTAGTGCAAAAAGAACTATATAGGGATGCATGTTTCAAAGGGACAATGAAGACGATTTTATTTAATTTTTTTGAATTGTGTTTTTATACTTCTTGGGAACGTAGTATGCTGCCCAATTTTTTGTAGACATTTGTGACGCGTATTTCTGTGCCTACGAAATAAGTAAAAAAACCGAAATTGAACAATCTCCATTCTCGTTTCTGGGCCTCCGAAAACGGAGGTGACGTAGGGAGTGACGTCAAGTGTGAATAGTCGGTATTGGTAGTATTTAGGAGTTCGAGACTCTGGTAACCGCAGTGGGTTATAGCAGCGCGGTGGCGCGGTCGTTTCGCCGAATTTGTCAACATGGACGGCAATGCCGCTCTCGCGAGCGAGTTCAAGCTTCCGTTTACTGACCGAACACCAACGGAACGGGAGTTCGTGTGTGGCGGACCCGACGGAGACCGCCCAGCCGGCAACGAGCGGCCCACACGCTGAAGGACGGACGCGAGGGAGATGCTGAAGGGAAAGCGGTAGCGATCCGGCCGTTCCGGGATCCGGTTCCTCCATGGATGTCCTCTTTTCGTCGTCAAAGAACACGAACAGCAACCCACACGTGAAAACTAGCATCGCCCGAACGAATACTGGTCTTCAGTCGACCGTTAGAACAGCCATCTACACCTACCATTTTGCAGAATCCTTCGAGTACCGTGTTCTTTTTTTAATTTTATTTTGTTTGCCCATAGTTGCTTGTTGCCCGTTTCGCGTCCAGCGTAGCAAAGAAAAAAACAATTATGCTGCTTTATTTACGGTTTTGTAGTCATTTCCGGTACGATTTATACTTTTCATGGCTATTCAAGGGGAAATTAGAACAGTATTCCTAAAAATCGCGAACCGAAACGTGACCGAGGGCACATTTCTCGTTTCGACCAATCGCTAACGCGTCTCTTGTGACGTCGCGCTTCTTGGACCCGCATCAGTCACGTGAGCTCCGCTTCTCCTGGCTTCTTCCACAACTCTCGGGGCGTCGCCCCAGTCGATCCCGGTGCGATTATTACCGCGTCTGTTTAATTGATTTGCGTGGCACACAAGCGCCAGTTTCGGCTGAAATTCGGGCAACGTGGCCCGAGACGTGCCTGGAACCCAGTTCAATAGCCAAAAAATGTCCGAAATTGCCTTCATACGTTTGACGGAACTCCTTCTGGTTGGGTCAGAAAGTTGAGAAATACAGACATTCAGAAACCAAGTCCTAAACATATCGTGACCCGACGTTTCAATAGGTCGGGCTCAATAGGTCGACAGTCACTTAACCGTCGGCTAGTGTCAACGGACAACGGCACTTGAAGAAGAAAAAGTCAGTGAAGCAAACGACGCGCCGTAGATAGAAAAAAGCTGCTGCTCTCCACGTGCAAACAATCGCCCTTGATTAAAAAAAAAAAAAAACCGGTTTTGAAAAGTCGGGTTTTTTTACTCTTCAGGACTTGGTTGGTTATGGTGCGTATTTTTCTAGCAGAGATGCGTGTAATGATGTTCCCAAATACACATAAATATCACAAAGAACAGACAATATGTTTCTTATTTAAATCCCATTAGAACATCGGACTGCACGAGCTCGAAACTTCGCAGAATACTGTCTCGGAAAGTGATATTTGGTTTTACGGGCACTTGTTTTGTGGCCTGATTTTACAACTCCGTGCCTTATCAGTCATGCGCGCTCTAACATTTTATGAGGCTGCAGCATATCATCGCGAGACTGATATATATAGTCCACAACTTTATAATTTGGACATCCTCTTTTGCTATACCTTGTTTCAGTTTCAAGGGGCATTGCAAAGGGACGAAGAAAACCAAACGCTGCTTCGAACGGCGTGCCTATCATTGTCAAACATAAGCGTTCATAATGATGACATAGAATTCTAGAGGTAGAACTGTCTAAATTGGCGCAAGGTACCCCTTCTGATCCTTTCAAGCACGTGACACTCACTTATACATTTGCTTGGAACACCCGTAAATTAGTGGGGCGCTCACATCTTCAAAACTGGATGTTAATTTCCAACACTTAGGAAGATCGCGCATGGTTGTTTCACGCTCTTGTCGTTTAGGTTCTCTATTGGCTCAGACCAATGACGTCATCAACAAAAAAATGAGCTCAAACTTCTGAACCTTTTTCAGCTGTTATGTTCAAAATACGCCAGATTTCTTGTTTATTTTATGTTTAATGTGTTGTTAGAGTCCCAGCCACTGATTCAAGCGAAAGCAATGTAAATTTAAATAAAATGGCCAGAAACGCTTTGCATGGCCCCTTCAAGTCCAGATGCGTGTGCGCTAGAAACAAAAACTAAGATTTTTTCTAGGTACAAAGATAAAGTGGCGCGAGAATTACACGAGGCAAATGAAATTAGGAGAGAGAAGAAATGTATAAGTGACACGTCCCTATCTCTATCTACGAATGAGTTTAAATTTTTGAAACGCGGGCTGAGCAGATAGGGTAAACAGAATTTTTGTGGCTATATAACCTGTGAAGTTTCAATAAACTGCAGTTGAGAGTGCGCCTTGTCCTCTTTCCCTTCGTCTGCGTCTGTATTTTTATATTTCTGTCAAATGATAGCAGTAATTCTCCATTTCTTTTATTTTGCATCCAAAAACTGTGAAGTTTAAACAAAACTGCGAGAATCTGAGCGGCTGCCGACTTTCGGCTGTCTCTCAAAGGCCGCTAGAATTTTTCTTTCTAAGTACCCCTACCATACACACTTGTAGTTCTATTTATCGTCAAATTAATAAGCCGTATTTAGTCTTTTCAATGCTTCTATTCTCGTGGACAACTTTCTCAGACAGTTCAGCAACAACGAAAACATGTTTGGATTCCTTAATAATGTGTACATGTAAAACTGTTCATGCAACAGTTTTTGCACTTTCAGTAAGTACCACTAAGAGGTAATCGCTGACGTTGATAGCTTGCACCAACATCTATTAGTTTTCCTCTCTGCTCAATGGCAGACGCAGAAAAAATGAATAAAAGAAACAGCTTTCCCCTCCTCAACTCGCTATTAGAACAGGCGGCAATGTGATCTGACGCTAATTGTATACCGCCAGTTTTCACCATAGTCATGCGCTGGGGTTGGCAAAGAATAAAGCATGGGTTGAGATTTAGGCTTTATTAGAGTTCGGCTATTCTCATCTTTGATTGAACACGAGCCAACACGAATGTTTGGCGATGCTGATTGTCAAGAACCCGAGCACTCGGCTCAGGCTCATGACAACCGAGTACGTCACGGTGTCGCACGACTCGCGGTGAAAAGTCGTGATGGCTAATGCCCCTGAATAAAAAAGGTAGCGACATCTTCTCGCTCCTCCTTTGACGCGCACACCTCTTATCTTTATGTTTTGCTTTTTTACACCCGCGCGTCGACTGTAGCGCCGCCTGGTTTGGACCCAGATAGCATACGGCCTTCCTATACTTGAGTCAGAGCGCAGTCAAAGGCTGAAAGACACGCAAATACATACACACAGGCTAAAAGCGCACTGTCACTGTCTACTATCCTCGAAGGATGTGCTCAAAGAAAGACGATGAAAGCCGTGACGTTGCCCAGTCGGTGTTATTTGATTGGCGGCATGAGCTCATAGCATGCACTGCACTCCGACAGCATAGGCATTCCTTCTCCCTCCTCCTCTGACGCTCACACCTTTTATCTTTATGTTTTGCTTTTTTACACCCTCGCGTCGGCGGTAGCGCCGCCTGGTTTGGCCCAAGATAGCAGGCGGCATTCTTCAAAGGATGTCGCTACTTTTCTGTATAAATGGGCTTTGGTGATGGCATGTGACGTCACGGTGTCAACAACGCTAATACATCTATATTCCGTTGCAACTCAAGAAGGTAGGGCGAGGGAAAAGAAGGCCGGGGAGGAAGAAGCAGACGAAACGTTGGAGAAGAGAGGGGGAAATTGACGTTCTGAATTTAAGTCGACTTGACGCGCTGAGTAATGCGACTACGCCACGGGGTCACGTGACGTGACATTATTTGACAGCATGTCTTGAAACCATGACGTCACGTGACCACGTGACACACGATTAATCGTAGTGCCAATACAAAAGCGCCACGAAAACCCACAATTTCTTATACATTGCAATTCGATTTATGACAATTTGATCACTACATAGAAATGCCAGCTGCCAATTTTTGCTTCTCAAACGCTCATTTTGTAATAAAAAAAATTACCGTGAACCGTTTTGAACCGGTTACCGTTATATTTTTTACCGGTTCAGTTCCGGTTCAGTTCCAAGATGGCGGCGAAGATTTCGGTTCGGTTCAGTTCCGGTTCGGCTAAAAATAACGGTTCTGTTCCGGTTTTCGGTTCGGTTCGGTTCCGGTTCGACACTCT
>JAZHYW010046415.1:0-31962 GCA_037355805.1 Ixodes ricinus
CAGGGTGGTGATATCGCACCGCATGTGCTCGGAGAAGTGGCTGTCGCGGAGGAGCGTGCTTGTTAGCTTGGGGTGTTCAGAGTCTGGGTGGGTTGCTTGATCTACCCTATTGCTTACTTTCAAACATTTCAAAAGTAATAGGTCGCTACTTTTTGTGACATGCGGACACATGCTTGGGATTATACAGTATTCTGGAAGCTCGAAGCTTGACGTTTACCTTATAATCAACCTTTGTGCCAAATAAGATGCACTTGATTTGCCATTAGAATCAGGTGGCGTGGAGATTGCCACGTGCAAACTGCTTAAGACAATGTGAGTTTTTCTTTTCTCAGCTTTGGGAAGAAACTGTACTGTTACACATGGTGTCGTGCTCTGTGCTCAATGGTAGTTCTGACTCTCTAACTGCTTTGGGTTCTTTTTTACTGCTTTCAGCGGAAAGTCAGCGAGGATCCGGACGCTTCGTCAGCCTCCCCGCCCTTCTCGCCCCACACCTTCAGCTGTCCCTTCGAAAGGAGAGGTGCGGAATTTTAGAATTCTTTACTACACAATGTCCAGAAGCTTCGACATCAAGAAATTGCATTGTTTGGAAGAGTCTCACTGTTCGGCATGACTTAGGCACAGTTAAGCGCACACTCCTTGCTCGCACCTCACTGTTCGATTTTGAAAGGTTAGAAAGAGAAGCTACTACTGCTTAATGATTCTTCTCAGACATGTGACCCCGTGCAAAAACTTGAGACTATAGTTGTAATAAAAATAGCATAAATATTTTCTATAGACACGGCTAACGATTGCGGATAAAGGATTCGCTCCAGTGTGACACTGATCAATGTGCTGGCTACCGCATGCATGTCAAAAACTGTCATGCAAGCATGTAATAATTAAAAAAGAAACGCACATTAATATACTTTTTTTAAGTAATTATAGGATGTGTAGATATTGAAATACTTCATAAATACTCTACTTCATAAGTTGTGGATTTTGATACGTTGACTAAAGTAAATGTCTTTTTGTTAAGGTGTTTTTGTTTTTTACAAGCTGTGTTGATATTTTAGTGCATACCTACAGGGACTTACCATATCTTTATGTCAACTAAAAGTTTATAAACCAAAATGTTTCGTATATTGTGAGCCATCCATGTTCAACAGATCTAAACATGGTACTTCTTTTTCTCTCGAAAGTTTTGTATGTATTTGACATGCAAAACGAGATGAGAGCAGGAGGTGCCAGTCTCTGCCGCACAAGCCGACATGGCTTTGACAAGCCCAATATGATGCATTCGAAACTCGTCTACCAATAAAGTTAATATTATTAATAAAAAGAAAATCTGTCCCAAATTGAAATTTTGCAACGAACAGTGTCAACTCCGTATTGGTCCTGCAGGATATAGCTATCATAACTTCACGATTCCCACTTGTTACTACCACCTGCAAAAGGCATTCCCAGTACACGTGCAGGAGATACGGACGCGAGAGCAGAAACATGTTGTGACTCCAAGTACGGACCATAGTGGCCGATAGAATGAGAAAGGCTGGACGCCTCTCTTTCATGCACTGCCTCCAAAACGCACCAATTGCCTTTGCCATAGCTTCACTTCGGCTACGCATGTGCGCTCGAGGTTTGTGAGAAGACAAAGCGTTATCAAAAGTAGCTTGTGCTGGAGGTGGGACCACTGAAACTCTTCCCTGCCGTTCCGATCCTTTCGGTGACTATTGGCGACATGTGCAGCCAAAAGCGTTATGGTAGGTTTTTCCACGATTGGCCAGACACTCGATATGACATCTTTAGTGGGTTTCTCATCTACAGAAACAAGAATGATATCAGACTGCCAACTGCTGAAGGTGTTGTATAAGGACGCGGCGGAGCCAAACTCACCGTCCCCTTTATGCAGACAGTAGACCTCGTTGTCCAGCAACAAATCGCGAGTGGCCATGGTTACAGTTTGCGAAATTGCGGCAAGGCGAGTCCTCGAGGGGCCCCAGACTCGTTCCAAGCGCAAGATCTGGGGCGCAGTTTGCGGAGCACACTGATTGGACACTCGCGGCGGCCACCGCCGCGCTTACTGTTGCGGGAGTCCAGTTGGTGTGCTCCAGAGACCTTTGGCCCCGACTTCGCAGTTCAACGAGTATAGCGCCCTCGGTTGCATCGTCGCGGAAAGGAACGACGAAGGGGTGCCGGCTGAGCGTCTCGGCGCTAACGGGAGGCCGAAAGCTTTTGCGCCGCCAGCAGGCCCGAACCAGCCAGTCAAGGTGGAACCGCGATGGCTACCAGGGCCCGTGGGCGGCGACCAGGCATCCAATGGCGGCGGACGCCGAGACGCTGACGCTCTACCGGGGCCCAGAACAGCCCCCACACCCCGTACAGCCCGCTGACACCCTCTCAGCAGCAGTTCCACACCAGGGGCCCCACTCGCAGCGGGGGCCGACCTCCAGGACTGCAGTCAGCCCCTCCGAGCGGTTGGACTGCGAGAAGGGATTTGAACGTTCGTCTGAGGCTGGTTCGCACAATTGCTTTTTGGATTGCGATCAAATGCGTCGCGTCCCGCCTGTGACCGCTACAACGAGAGAGCCCCATGCAGAGAGCGTTGTCTGCTTGTTACGCAGGAGTTGCGGTGACGACAGAATAACGCCGGCTCTGATTGGCTTGATTGAAAGGATGATAGGTAGACATCAATGCTAAACCCTCAAGGTCTACCCACTATTTTTTTTTTTTTTTTTTCAATCGGCCAATAAGAGTTTGGCATTCTGACCTGATCGGTAACCTCTGTGCAAGAAGCAGATGAACTCTCGCTCCAAGTTAACTCTAAGGATACTAATGCGAACCGGTCTTTAATGTTGCAGTGGTGGAAATAATTTTTAATATCTGGGTCCTGCTGGAGTACAGAGTGAAGAAGAGACTCCCTATGAGAAAGTATCTCTTATTCTCGAAAACAACACGCAAGGTCCCTGCTACACAGTGGAATTTCTCGTTATTTTGTGCCCGAGGGGACCGAAGACTTTGTTCGAATTAATGCAAAGTTTGAATTACCGGGAGTTGCCTTTCCTAGAAACAGATAGGACGGGACCTGCACGTTAGTTTGAAATCATCCGAGAGTTTGAAATAAGTGGAGTTTGAATCGACAAGATTCCACTGAAATTATTCTGTTCATTCGGTTTTCTTTGTTTCCACACACATAACCACTGAAAGCAAGGGATTCCGTAAGAGTGTGTGTGTCTAGTTTCCTGTTTGTCATGTTTGCCTTTCCGGTTGTTACACCCAAAATATTGCTGCCGCACGCCGCTAACGTGCTGCCAGGTCGCCCACGCTGGGTTCAGGTGGGCATGAAGGGAGTCAAGCATCCGGAATGACCCACTCATATTTCTTACCATATCTTTGTCGTTTCGCATCAGTTTCTCCCATACTCTGTCGCCGTCTTCATTTTTGCGTGTAGTTCAGCTCCACCGGCATTGCACGATTGTGTGGGCATGCGTGTTAAACTTGACTGTATTGCATCACCGCATTGGGCTTCACCTCTTCGCAGTTGAAGCAGAGCAGTGTAAGCAATACTGGGGAGCGTCATAGGTTAAATACATGCACTTTGTAATTTTTCCTTTGCCCTCCTTTTTCTCAGTGTCCTGTTTTCCAGTTTGCCCAAATATGGCCTCGTGTCGAGAGAGGAGGGAGCTAAGAGGATTATCTTTCCTGTAGAAAGCCGAATTTGTGTGTCTGCCTTAACTCCAATGGGCTTGGATTTTTTACAATCTTATGGGTCGAAATTTTTCTGTTATGACTGTAGATGGACCTCTTCTTTAAAAAAAGGAGTTTTTAAAAGATGAACGCGAGCAATCTTTTGAATGCTTCCCTCCACAGCCGTGAAAGCCAGCAAGCAGACATATACCATCATGAGAACACATGTTTTTTATAACAATGTTATTGTAAAGGTGAACACAGGCAAGCAACTTGCATCTGTAAATTTTTCTTTACCTCCTTAATAATAATGGATAAATAGCAAATCAGGCCAAAATAGGGGGTAAGGCATTTTTAGCTGGGGCATCTCACGTGGGATGACATGACATGTTGTTCTTGTAAAATATGTTGCTTACTCACAAACTTGTCCGCCATTTTCCTCCAGGAGCACAAATCGATGACAGCGAGGCCAGCGCAGTGGCCTGCTGGGCCTGCCAGCCTCCGCCTCTGGCGGAAGATCGAGTGGGATTTGCAACGTCGAGGAAAGACGCTAGGCGAACAACGCTGATGCAGCCTTCGTGTTTGTGTTGCCCCCCCCCCCTTTCTTCAATCTTGTCAACTCTCCCCATGCAGTATCATGTCGTGCAGCCGATTGTACGTCAGAGCGGCACTGCAAGGAAAGATAGTCGATCGAACAATGACCGGTGGCGTTAAAGTTGAGTCGGGGTCGCTGTCGTTTTGTCTTCCTTGGCTACGTGGCAGAAGACGGTTTAGCATGCTTTCCTTCAAGAAGAAAAGGTTAACTGACTCTTAGGAAAGGGCTGAGTCCCAAAAGTGGTTGTGAAGAGGAATGTAATTTTTTTTTTTTGAGCTATGCAATGGAGTTGGGACTGCTTGTCTGATGAACAGGTGTCATTTGCATTTATATGCAAATTTAAAACACATTACATTGAATGTTCAATAAAAATGCTGCAACTCATGAGTACTTTGAGTCCTGCTGTTTAATAAATGTTAGAAGCACAAGGTTTCAAAGCCTTGCCAATGCCAAACAGCTTCATAACCTTCTCTTTACATTGCCTCTGTTGTTGGCACAGTTGTTCTCAGAACCTTTGACATCTACAAAGTGTTCAGTGAAGAAACCTTGAATCTCTAGTGTTTGAAAATCTTGCGAAGTATTGCAAGACTTTACATGCAGATTGTGAGCATAAAGATTTTTTTGTTTACGCTAAGTTCTTGTGACGGTTTTAGTGATTGCATAGTTGGAAATGGAGTTTTATATGAAGCTTTTTCTTCTTTTTTTTTTTTTGTAGGTGTAGCAATTGCCAGTTAGCTGTAGCCCTTTTTTTCAGCAAGAAGGCCTCGAGCTTGGTCTGTGTGAGGCGTCAATAGTATGTAGGCATTTAGTATTCCCTCTTTTTTTTTTTGGCAATCGTGAATGCCCACCCGATCCATTCTGAATCCACCATTTAGGACAGATGTTCGTAACATATGTGTGTTTTGCATACAACGCAGCAGCTGTTGTCATGTATATGCACTCCTTGCCCACTATTGTGAGAAATGTATGGTGCTACAGCCATACTTTTATTTCCTAATTTTATAGACGGACTTTCACAAATTTTTTTTTAAAGATCTAAATGCAGTTTCTATATCCGTTTTCCTCCTTTCCCACTTTCCTGGTGGCCACAGGTAAGGAAACCAAATTAAAGGGCTTTCACTAAGTCCTCAAAGTTGGTGTAAAAAGAACAATTAAAAAAAAGCTTTGTGTTAATGATTTTATAGGTTCTCAACTTCTGACGTGGCTGGACATACATGCACCCTGGGCCAACGTTGCTGGATAGGTCAGTTGTGGAACTCCGCGGAGGGCGGTGGCCCCCTTTACCCCCTTCAGTCTGCCTCCCGTCATGAGAAGTGCCATTTAGATTTTTGTTTCAAGACTGTTCCATAGAGCACGATGAAATGCGACCTAAACGCGGTGCTTGAAAACAAATGTATTCCACGCAGAATACACAGCAGCCATCCTCGAACGGTGCGTCGAACGACGATCGCAGTAAACAAATGGAGGTGGCGTAAGCTACCGATCCGAACGGACAGCCGGGATCATCCACCGTGGGCGGAGAGTTGCGTAACTGTTCAGGGGGAAGCTTTCCTCACCTTCTTTCCACTTTAGCAGAGCGAAGGCTGGAGAGGAGGTCACCTCCCTTTCAGCGTTTGCTCTGCTAAAGTCGCTATATGGGAGGACTCTTCCCTTTTCGAAATCCTAGTTCCCAGCGATAAAAATGGGAAATAATAATCTTAAACGCAGGCTCTTGCGAAGAGAAGGGCTGCGCATAGAGACAAGATTTTTGCTTTTTGCAGCACTCTTGGCATCGGTGTTGTTCTTGGAGCTTCGCGTCTATGCATTTCTATGGATTCCCCCTTCACTCAAAAACAAGTTGGTAACGCCACTGGACTCTACTGTAGTACAGCCTCTGCAGTACGGTATCGCACAGTACAGTTCCGTCCGCTTCGTACATCACTGCTATAAAGATAGGGCTAGGTGAGAAGACGGGATTAAAACGCTAAAATGATTCCGCATTATTTAGCGCCATTTTCTTGTTCGCCATCAGGAAGTTTTAGTAATGATGATAATGCGATTCAATGTAAAAAGTCCAATCGAGCTGGACACGAATGACGAAAATAATCCCTGGAGAAGGGGAACGAGGGGACAAAGGACAAACACATATCTGCCAAACACAATGAGGCGGATTTTTTCGGTAGCGCACCAGTCATCTAGCGTGTTGGCGATATGTTTTTGTCCTTTGTCCCCCGTGTTCCCCTCTCCAGGAATTATTTTCGTTGAAGTTTTAGTAGATCGTCAAATGACTCAATACGATACTCGATCCTCCGCCAACGCCTTTGCGCATGCGTCGTGTCGTTATCGGCTATCGTTATCGGAGGTATCGCAACGATCTACTAAATTTCTCTAGTATGAGTTACAAGCTCGATGCTAAAAGAAAAGCTACATGAAAATCACGTAAACCCAAGGGCACCGTCTGAGCGCAATACGAAACCGAAATTTAGCTCTTGTGGAAGAGGTAAAACACGCAGGCGATCTGGTGAATGACATCCATAAGAAGCTGTGTTAGAAGACTTCGTTGTTCTATCCGTTTTCTTTTCTAATTTCAGTTTTCCTACGTTTCAAGCTTACTATGAATGATTTAGCTATTCCTCGCGATCCGCGGGGGACAGACTTTGGCGGAACAGAGTTGACAGATGGCAACAGATGCCGGGAAGAAGCTGGCGCCATCTGTGGGTGCGTTTACGAAACAAACGGAATGTAATGACGCGCGAATTATTTGGGTATGGATTCATGTTGCAATGTTCTCACAGCGTTAAGGCGACACTGCACTGTCCTCCCCGATACATATAATCATAAAGATTGGAGAGGAAAAGCTTACAAATCACAACCATTCATAAATTACCTTCTTGAGTGGTGGCATTTCGTGTGTCTTAGTTTCGATTTTGGAACCACCTGCTTTACTTCTAAGCCGAGAAACAATTACAAATAATGATGCTGGCGTACCGTTAATAATGGACAGAGTCTCAACGTTACTTTGGTTGGTATTCGTGTTAAGATTATAAATAACCAAAACTTAACCTCGACGTCACAAAACTCGCTCACTAATTAACGCCGAGATGGCGTTGCCATCCGCGTATTGTTTTTCTGTTGTTGTTGTAGTGTGTGTGTGAGTGCGTGCGTGTGAAAGTTCTGGTTCTGCTGCCTTCTTCGGAATTGTTTTCGCGCCATTCGTGCCATTGTTTTTCCCCTTTTCGATTATGGTGCAATACGCCAGGGTTCGGGATACCGGACTGGACTTTATCTATCATAGGTGAGTCCGTTATCACACGATCATCTCTTTCATTTTCGAATCGGCAGCATTTGAATCTCGAGGTTCATGAACTTTAGCTGACCGCAACGTGTGAGAAGATGCCCGACTAAACGACGACTTAGATTTCATCTTCTTTTTCTTTTTTTCCGCGCATATTTGCACACGTTTTATACACACGTTTCATAACCCCAAGTGACGCGACTTGTTCAACATGTTAGATCGGTAGTTCTCGAATGAACAGTGCGTGGTCGTAGTTAGTGTGACGTGTTATTTCGTAGTTAATCCTGTGGTCAAAACTAAGCACTTCTCCGTTACGTCGGTTTGAGTAAGATTTATTTCCGAAGATTGCAAGTCAGCATTCACGATAATGTCTATTTTGTTGGCTCCGATGACATATGCTAAAACGTGAAGTTGTCGTTGGACATTCTCAAACTAGAAGGGAAAGAGAAATACGTACAAAGAACAAACAATCGCGTCGTCTATAAAACAATTTAGGGGATTTGAGGGAAGCGAGACTGCTGCTTACAACTTTTCCGACTTACATGTCGATGAAGCATTAGCCTTCGAGGTGTAACTGAAGTGATGTGTCATGTCGATAGATCGAATAGACGATTCTGTGTAATTGACTGAACAGTATGAGTCGAATGAAGCAATAGAAAAATATAATGAGCGCGCATTCATACGTGACCAAGAAACAGTTGATTATCGTAGGTTGTATCACTTCCGAGTGTACTCGCTAGAACAGCTTACCTCAACGTTGTTCATGTTTGTAAATTTATCGTAGCCTTAATTTGGCTCTGGTCGGCGCGGTTGTGCTCGTCTCGCGAAATAATGGAGGCGTTGAACTGAGATTATGACTTGGGTTTCGTGTTTTCATTTATTCTTTTTGCGGAACGCGCGGTTGTTTTTCGGTCTTTATTTCATCGACGTATTCGGAGCTTTTCGGTCTTTATATTTCGCCGCAGGGATGGCTTGCCTCTCGTTTCACCGCACCTCGTTGCACGCAAAATGTTAAAAAATAAAAATGAACGAAAGTGTTTAGGCACCACATGGTCGGTCTGCTTTGAAAGCACGGCGATGCTGGTTCGCGCTGTATAGACTATAGAGATTTGGTCGGTGCAGTGCGATGGCTAGCCCGGAGTCTAACCGTTCCTCATATATCTAAATGGGTAGGGGTGGGGATTTTTGGCCCGGGATCCCTGGGTTTCCGCAGCGCGAGGCTTTCGCTCCACGTGCTTCGAGCCGCAAAGGCGAACAGCCCTGGCTTGCCTTTGCAGACCACATTGACACTTTTTTCGCGTATTTTATATTTATTTATTTAAAAATACTGCCAATCTCACAACAAATTTATTACACAAATACACAAGGATACCAATATTCGCACAACCAAGACACCCTAAGTTATTAATCGCAATGTAATAGAGTATTTAGCTGATTTAAGAATGGAGTGATGGTGGTGCTGTTATAATAGTTTGATCGAGCCTGCTTCCATTCTCCGGTGGCTAAGGGAAAGAAAGGGTCCGAAAACAGTTCGGACAATATATATATATTTTTAAAAATATGTTTCTGTCTAGTCAGCCTAGTATCAGAAAATGATACGCACCTAAACAGGTCGATTTTAAAATAATCTGGGAGAGGAGGTAGACGTACTTAAGCCTAAGTTGTTTAGCTCTGTTAACTAGGGATAAAAGACCATTTTTTTTTAGGAGTTTGGTAGGAGAATGTATGCGCCTCTATCTACTGTAGATAGATCTTATGGCTTTACGCTGTATGTTTTCAAGTTATGAGGTGTTTTAGTGCGAGGGAACCAGACTATGTGTTAGCATATTAAAGTGAGTCTTCTCTTTAAGTACATTAGTTTTTTTGTTTTTTTAAGTTTTTGAAGTTACTTACTAGTTAACACGATGAGTAACCCACCCTAAGTCTGAGGTGATCGTATATTGCAGTTCGTTCACGTTCGAAGCAGAGTGCCGCAAATGGAAACACCTCCCAGCACACTCTAAAAAAAAGAAAAAAAGCCCGTGCGTTTTGCTTTCCCGCATAACACTCGGAGAGTCAATCACCGCAACTTACAGAGGCAGCTCAGCGAATGACGACGCCGAAACATATGTTTAGACCAAAAAACGCAGTCTGAGTTGTGACATTAAGCAATGCAAGCGTGACGTTTTGCATTGCTTAATGTCACAACTCAGACTGCGTTTCTTTTTGTCTAAACATATGTTTCGGCAGTGTCATTCGCTGAGCTGCCTCCGTAAGCTGCGGTGATTGGCTCTCTCCAGTATTGTGCGTGAAAGTAGACGCACAAACGTTTTTTAGAGTGCATTCTGGTAATTTTAATGACGACCTTCTAAATGTAAAAGAAATAAAAAATAAAAATGTCGGCGATCGCTTTGTGTCGCTTTTTCTTATGGGCCAACGCTGCTGAACGCGTATCCAATATGCTCCCGGTGTCATATTATCGCTTCTCAGCCAATCAAGTTGCGGCATGGCATCAGAAGAGCCCCGCGTCATCATCTTATCGCTTCTCAGCCAATCAAGTTGCGGCGGCATGGCATCAGACGATAAGGACACAGAGGAACCAACCGATCACGAAGCAAGAAGCGCGTACATACTACATAGTAGGCACAGGGGCGGATCCAGAACTCCGTTTTGGGGGGGGGGGGGGGGCGGGGCGGCGGGCGGGGTGGTGGCGGGGGCGGACAATTTGTAAGGATGCCAATAATTAAATTACAAAAGCGAGCTGTTAGGATCTTAACGCACACTTCCTACTCTCAACCATCCCGTCTACTCTTCGATCAACTCCGCATCCTTTCATTTGAAGAAATTAAACGGTACAAGATTGCTTGTGTAATCTATAATATAGTAAAGTCAAACAATCCACTTCCAGCAAGCATTTTAATTCGAGGCACACGACTAACAAGGGCAAACATATCCGGCCAGTTTAATCTGCCAATATCTCATAATGTATATGGCGAGCGACTAATACAATTCTGCGGCACTAAAATCTGGAATAATTTACCATCGTCAGTCACACTTTCAAACACTTTAATGCCTCATTAAAAGAGCACATATTTTTTGAAAGAACACGCCTATTTTCATTTTGAGTCTCAAACCCACACGATACAGGTAATCTTTGTTAGCCTTGACTACCTTTGTTTCAACAATTATCATTACATTAGTTAAGTTGTTTGTGTGTCATAACAGATTATAGCATCTAAACCGGTCATTACTTGGTTTCCTTTTTATGGTCTTTCTAACAGTGACTGTTTTCTTGCATTATTAAAAATGGGCCCAAACTAGCCAATGGCTATGGGCCCAGATGGTTTCTTCAATGATCTGTACTGTTACTAATGAAAAATAAAACCAATCTTAATCTTAATCTTCTCCAATTTTTTCGTGTGCACCCCCCCCCCCCCCCCTTGGATCCGCCACTGAGTAGGCAACGCCCTGCCTTTTTGAAGCTCTCGGTGGCTACAATTTACCCTGTCCTGTCAAAAAGGTCGTTCAGGCACGAACAACTCCGGATCAGCCCTCTCCCCCGTTTTGAGGCGAGGAATTCGGGTGAAACCTCACCGCACAATCTAATAAACTGAATAAAAAAATATTTTTAAAAGTATCTTTGATAGTTTGGATGCTCGTCATTTTGCTTTTTTGTAGGTAAAAAAAAAAATGAAACAAAGACAGATCTTGGGAAATACGATTCACCGCCGATTTTCGTCGAGCCCGCTCCACCTTCTGTGTGTCAGTGATGCTTGCCGAAATCTCGAGGCTTCTAGTTTTGGGAATTTCAGTGGAAAAACAGATATTTGCAAGTTGTCACTATTATATATTGAGCACATTCGTTTTTACGTCAAATCAAAACTTAAACAATTCGAAAAAAAGAAAAAAAAATCACCGTCATTTGCATTTGTACTCATCCTGAGGCCTGTGATGTGTGACGCAGCACTATTTTCACGCTTCAAGTAACTCAACTCCCCGATGCATATTCCGCATGTTAACTTGCTCCAGTCAACGTCCGAATATATGCTGGCGCATCTTCTTCGCGATTTGTCCTTTGAGGTTTTATCGGCTAATCCAGCAATCGCATTAACTGAAGAGCGATCATGGGGTGCTCGGGGCGACAACTTCTGCCTTTTTCCAAGCTTACACACCGATAATGGTATCGCACACAGTTGCGGCGGCGATTGCTAAGCCGTCGCGGTGCGTGCTTTCGGGATTTCACTCGACAACTTCGCTAAAAGCGGTGAACCAAAGATTTTCTGGCGTCTTTGGCCCGGCCAAGCAGACGCCCCATGCGCCGACTGCTTGGCTAAGTTTGCGGGCTCTTCAAGGTCCGACCCATCAAGAGGCCGTCACAAATTCGTTTGTGCAGTGCCGCCGGGTTTCCCAAACTTGCTGTCAAGGACTGGACTTCCCTTTGACGCACTTTTCCTTGACGCCGGTTTTGGCGGCACCGGCGGGTGGTGGCAATTTAACCACCCTCCAAAGCGCAAACCGAAAACCGACAGAGCGCCCGCTGCTTATCCCCCCCTCTCCTCACACACACTCACACACAAACGCGCGCACACGCACGCACACACATGCTTTTCCGAACATCAACACACAACCCAACATCGGCGGATGTCAAGGAGAGAAAGAAAAGGGAGGCCTTGGTTGCGACAGCTAAGCCGATAAAGTAGTATCAGCTAAACTGATAAAGCACCGCCGGTACAGTATGACCGTATGACGTGCTTTCTTCCTCTCCCCTCCTCTTTCGGTAGCTCTCTCCCTATTTCGACGTAACCTGCCTCCGTTATCTGGGGAACAAAAGCCGCCTCAACGATATCCCTGTTATCCGCCCCTCCTCTCTTCCCCCTCTCCTCCCTCCCTCCCCCAGATCCAAAGTTCCATACAGCCTATCTCTCCCTCACACCTTTATAAAGAGAGGAAGGATCACCCTGTCGAGGGCAAAATAGAGAGAGAAAGGGAGCGAAAAAAAAAGTAGCAACAAAAAATGTAAGCGTGCACGTTCCAATGCAGGTACGAGATCCCCCGTCAGTCTCACGGCGGCGGCGGCGGACTCTCATCGAACTCGCACATGGCCTTGGCTCAGCCCCCAGAAGCAGGACAGAACCCGCGGCAGCCCGTAGTCCCCAGCGGTGGCCCGCTGTCCAAGGAGGCCGAGATCGTGGCGCTGCTGAATCGGACCGGGTTCCCAATGATCCAAGACAACGGACAACGGCGCTATGGTCCGCCTCCAGACTGGCACGGGGACCCTCCCCAGCGGGGCTGCGAAGTCTTCATCGGCAAGCTGCCCAGGGACTTCTTTGAAGACGAACTGGTCCCGCTCCTGGAGACCGTGGGACCCATCTACGAGCTCCGGCTCATGATGGACTTTGCGGGCTCGAACCGCGGCTACGCGTTTGCCACGTACACCAACCGGGAGGACGCCAGGAGGGCCGTACGCGAACTGGACGAGAAAGAGATCCGGCGGGGCAAGCGGATCGGAGTGTGCAAGTCCACCGACAACTGCCGCCTGTTCGTCGGCGGCATCCCGAGGACCAAGACGCGGGAGGACGTCCTCAGCGAGATGTCGCGGGTCACGGAGGGCGTGGTGAACGTCATCCTGTACACGAGCGTCATGGACAAGACCAGGAACAGGGGATTCGCCTTCGTGGAGTACACGGATCACAAGACGGCCGCCGTGGCCAGGCGCAAGATGATTCCGGGCAAGATGAAGCTCTGGAACGGCCATGACGTGGCCGTGGACTGGGCCGAGCCGGAGCCGCAGGTCGACGAGGACACCATGAGCAAGGTGAGCGCTGGGGAGTTCTGACCCTGAGTAACAGCAGCTATGGTTCGGATAACCACAGCTGCTGATTGTGTGATCGAGATAGCGCGATATATTGTCCCATGAATCGAGAATGTCTGCTAACGTCCATTGAGGACTGTCTGTTCCTTCAAGGGCACATTTTCTCTCCACCGTGTTCAAGGCACAAGGCCTCTCTACCGTGTTCATCCTGTCAGTGTTTTTTTTTTAATATTTTGTAGCAGGCATTGTTATTTGATCGTTTAAAAACCCAATCCTCTGTTCGTTTTTTATTTTTTTTTTAAATTTCCGTGGTGTGGTTTGGCAGCCAGTATACACAGTCGCCGCTCGTCGTAACGCTGCGTTTCTTAGCATGTCCAATAAAAAAGAAAGACTTGAAGCAGCCAGGTGAGGGAGACCGCATTGCTTTCGAATTGCACTCGTCTTTGAAGGCCTATCACATACAGTGCCGTGAGATAAGCAACGTGATTGTCTTTCTAGTGACCGACTACGCGGTTATTGGCCATTTGTTTTTTATGGAATCGAGATACCGCTATATGTTGTCTCAAAAGTGTCCCTCATGTGTGTATAAGCTCCATGCGTAACCTTCGACTTTTTTAAAAAAAATTATTATTATACTTTTGTGAAGCTGAGATTCAAAGTTTAGGTACACTTTAACCTGACCGAACTGGAGCACGAAATTCACATTTTAAATATTAATATTCATCATACAGAAGAATTAGAAAGCACAAAGCTCTCGCGCATATTTATATATGAACTGAATAAATACCGTAAATATAATGGGGCACAAAGGACAAGAGCGAATTGCGTTTGGGACTATGTATGACCGTCGTTGAGGTTCGCTCAGGTCACGTGCATTACAATTTGGAAAAGGACGCTTATGACTGTTAATTCACGTCAGAGTAAACAAGCTAATTTCAGTATACATCATCTCCATTACTGTGTCCTTTTACCGTCTGACTGCGCAGAACTTTATGTAACGAGTAATACGCTACTTCTTACGGACAAACGAAACACACACGTACGGAAAAAGTGGCGATTATATCGCGCGCGGGTCGTTTTTGTCATTTTAAGTGGTCATTCATTTTTAATAATCTGGCGATGTAAATATTGCGCAAGAAAAAAAAAGCAAAACAACAACAATGTATTCTTTTTTTTCTTTATTTTTTTTTGGTTGGGGGGATATTTATTTTGGGACATTACCTGTTCTATTTAGGGAATGAGAAAAAAAAAAAGAGTTTGTTGGAGTAGGGGTTCTTTGCTGGATCACCTTGCGCCGTCCGGGTTACCAGGTCCGGATGGGGCGACGTAACTTCGTTGGGGGGGGGGGGGGGGGGGTGAGGGGTGAGCTGGATGGGTCTTGTCGGAGACGAAGTAGCTTCCTTTTGGCCATCGACGACTAATTCAGTTGAACTTGATAGTTACCTTTCAATAAAACGTTTAATACTTTTGTAGCGAATGAAAAAATATATACTACGAAACAATACTGCAAATAGGTAACTTTGCCTGTACGGGGTCGGGAAGGAGGTGCTCAGGTGTTAGCTTATCCAATCTCGGGAGTTGGTTGGCTCGTGTGATTACGTCCCGATTACTGGTACAAAGTCCCTCGGAATCCCACGACCTGACTTGATTCTGCGGGGCGTTAGCTCTCGAGCTCCAACAAACACACACAAAAATAGAAAAACAACAACAACAACAAAACGTTGTGCGTATGTTTATACAGTCGAGAACTTGGTCTGCCTCAACGGGCGACGAGTTTCCGGGCTGTAGCTGAGAAATTTAGCCAGTGCAGTACAATCGCTAGCCTGCGGTCTTTTAACGTGCATCACGCAGTAGTTATACTCGCCGGTACGATGCTCATCGCGATCGCAACGGGCAGGGCCGGGGATCGAACCAGCTCCAGCACAAACTAAACTCCACTTGCTGCGTTTCCACTCAGAATCACTCCTTGGTCCATCCCCTTTTAGTGGACCGGCGAATCCTCGACGCGTCGTACAAGGCGTTTTTCCCACTGGCCGAAAGGCCACAACCAATGGCTCGCTTTCTCACCATGCGGCAATTGCTTGCATTCTCGCGTGAGGAGCCAGTGACAAATGCAACCCCGATGCGCGTACACGATGATTGGCTCTCACTTTTCTCCCCTACTCTCTTCTTGCAACCCCTACACACACACACCCGCGTGCGATCTGCGTATATCTGACGGCCAACGGTCAGGCGGGTTCGGGCAAGCGAACTATATCCAGAACACCCAAGGCGAGTCAGACAGCCGACCCCGTGTGGATAGGGCCCTGAGCCGTCCGAGTCCGTCATTCATTCTGCCAGACGCAGTAGTCTCACGTTGCCGTTCTACCCTGCCCCTCCTAACAGGCGGGCGTGAAAGACTACACCGATGTAAACGGTGCCAGCCAGAACCGTCGCGTTCTTCCGGCCCGAAAAGCACGTGCCGATTCTCTGGGCATAAACAACAACAACAGCAACAAAAACGCGCGTTCCGAACCTTGCGTCGTAAAGCATCGCCTGACGTCAGGTCATGTGACATCAAATTTAGCGGGGAAAGTGAAGCCGACCGTTCAGCTAAAGTGTCTTTCGATGAAAATCAGCGTTCGCTAAAACGTCGTTTCATTAACTGAGTGCCAGCCCTCCGTAATTCAGGCAAGCGACGAATATGAGACTCGCGGGATCCCGACTTGTGGGTGGCGCAGTCCTCGTACGGGGAGGGGAGGATCTCGGAGTTCCTCCCCTGCCCGTACGAGGACTGCGCCACCCACAAGTCGGGATCCCGCGAGTCTCATATTCGTCGCTTGCCTGAATTACGGAGGGCTGAGCACTCAATTAATGAAACGACGTTTTAGCGAACGCTGATTTTCATCGAAAGACACTTTAGCGAACGGTCGGCTTCACTTTCCCCGCTAAATTTGATGTCACATGACCTGACGTCAGGCGAGCTTTACGACGCAAGGTTCGGAACGCGCGTTTTTGTTGCTGTTGTTGTTGTTTTATGCCCAGAGAATCGGAGCGTGCTTTTCGGGCCGGAAGAACGCGACGGTTCTGGCTGGCACCGTTTACATCGGTGTAGTCTTTCACGCCCGCCTGTTAGAGGGGGCAGGGTAGAACGAGAACGGGAGACTACTGCGTCTGGCAGAATGAATGACTGGACGGCTCAGGCCCATCCACCGGGGTCGGCTGTCTGACTTGCCTTGGGGGTTCTGGATATAGTTGGCTTCGCGAACCCGCCTGACCGTTGGCCGTCAGATATACGCAGATCGCACGCGGGTGTGTGTGTGTAGGGGTTGCAAGAAAAGAGTAGGGGAGAAAAGTGAGAGCCAATCATCGTGTACATCGTGCATTTGTCACTGGCTCCTCACGCGAAAATGCAAGCAATTGCCGCATGGTGAGAAAGCAAGCCATTGGTTGTGGCCTTTCGGCCAGTGGAAAAACGCCTTGTCCGTCGAGGATTCGCCGGTCCACCAAAAGGGGGATGGACCAAGGAGTGATTCTGAGTGGAAACGCAGCAAGTGGAGTTTAGTTTGTGCTGGAGCTGGTTCGATCCCCGGCCCTGCCCGTTGCGATCGCGATGAGCATCGTACCGGCGAGTATAACTACTGCGTGATGCACGTTAAAAGACCGCAGGCTAGCGATCGTACTGCACTGGCTAAATTTCTCAGCTACAGCCCGGAAACTCGTCGCCCGTTGAGGCAGACCAAGTTCTCGACTGTATAAACATACGCACAACGTTTTGTTGTTGTTGTTGTTTTTCTATTTTTGTGTGTGTTTGTTGGAGCTCGAGAGCTAACGCTCCCGCGAATCAAGTCAGGTCGTGGGATTCCGAGGGACTTTTGTACCAGTAATCGGGACGTAATCACACGAGCCAACCAACTCCCGAGATTGGATAAGCTAACACCTGAGCACCTCCTTCCCGACCCCGTACAGGCAAAGTTACCTATTTGCAGTATTGTTTCGTAGTATATATTTTTTCATTCGCTACAAAAGTATTAAACGTTTTATTGAAAGGTAACTATCAAGTTCAACTGAATTAGTCGTCGATGGCCAAAAGGAAGCTACTTCGTCTCCGACAAGACCCATCCAGCTCACCCCTCACCCTCACCCCCCCCCCCCCCCCCCCCCCCCAACGAAGTACGTCGCCCCATCCGGACCTGGTAACCCGGACGGCGCAAGGTGATCCAGCAAAGAACCCCTACTCCAACAAACTCTTTTTTTTTTTCTCATTCCCTAAATAGAACAGGTAATGTCCCAAAATAAATATCCCCCCAACCAAAAAAAAATAAAGAAAAAAAAGAATACATTGTTGTTGTTTTGCTTTTTTTTTCTTGCGCAATATTTACATCGCCAGATTATTAAAAATGAATGACCACTTAAAATGACAAAAACGACCCGCGCGCGATATAATCGGCACTTTTTGCCGTACGTGTGTGTGTCGTTTGTCCGTAAGAAGTAGCGTATTACTCGTTACATAAAGTTCTGCGCAGTCAGACGGTAAAAGGACACAGTAATGGAGGGGATGCATACTGAAATTAGCTTGATTTCTCTGACGTGAATTAACAATCATAAGCGTCCTTTTCCAAATTGTGAATGCACGTGACCTGAGCGAACCTCAACGACGGTCATACATATAGTCCCAAACGCAATTCGCTCTTGTCCTTGTGCCCCATTATATTTACGGTATTTATTCAGTTCGTATATAAATATGCACGAGAGCTTTGTGCTTTTCTAATTCTTGTATATGATGAATATTATTATTTAAAATTTAATTTCGTGCTCCAGTTCGATGTGATTAAAGTGTACCTAAACTTTGAATCTCGCTTCACAAAAGTATAATAATATTAAAAAAAAGGTCGAAGGTTACGCATGGAGTTTATACACATGAGGGACACTGTTGAGACAACATATAGCGGTATCTCGATCCCATAAAAAACAAACGGCCAATAACCGCGTAGTCGGTCACTAGGAAAGACAATCACGTTGCTTATCTCACGGCACTGTATATGATAGGCCTTCAAAGACGAGTGCAATTCGAAAGCAATGCGGTCTCCCTCACCTGGCTGCTTCAAGTCTTTCTTTTATTGGACATGCTAAGAAACGCGGCGTTACGACGAGCGGCGACTGTGTATACTGGCTGCCAAACCACACCACAGAAATTAAAAAAAAAATAAAAAACGAACAGAGGATTGGGTTTTTAAACGATCAAATAACAATGCCTGCTACAAAATATTAAAAAAAAAAAACACTGACAGAATGAACACGGTAGAGAGGCCTTGTGCCTTGAACACAGTGGAGAGAAATGTGCCCTTGAAGGAACAGACAGTCCTCAATAGACGTTAGCAGACATTCTCGATTCATGGGACAATATATCGCGCTATCTCGATCACACAATCAGCAGCTGTGGTTATCCGAACCATAGCTGCTGTTACTCAGGTCAGAACTCCCCAGCGCTCACCTTGCTCATGGTGTCCTCGTCGACCTGCGGCTCCGGCTCGGCCCAGTCCACGGCCACGTCATGGCCGTTCCAGAGCTTCATCTTGCCCGGAATCATCTTGCGCCTGGCCACGGCGGCCGTCTTGTGATCCGTGTACTCCACGAAGGCAAATCCCCTGTTCCTGGTCTTGTCCATGACGCTCGTGTAGAGGATGACGTTCACCACGCCCTCCGTGACCCGCGACATCTCGCTGAGGACGTCCTCCCGCGTCTTGGTCCTCGGGATGCCGCCGACGAACAGGCGGCAGTTGTCGGTGGACTTGCACACTCCGATCCGCTTGCCCTGCCGGATCTCTTTCTCGTCCAGGTTCGCGTACGGCCCTCCTGGCGTCCTCCCGGTTGGTGTACGTGGCAAACGCGTAGCCGCGGTTCGAGCCCGCAAAGTCCATCATGAGCCGGAGCTCGTAGATGGGTCCCACGGTCTCCAGGAGCGGGACCAGTTCGCTTCAAAGAAGTCCCTGGGCAGCTTGCCGATGAAGACTTCGCAGCCCCGCTGGGGAGGGTCCCCGTGCCAGTCTGGAGGCGGGCCATAGCGCCGTTGTCCGTTGTCTTGGATCATTGGGAATCCGGTCCGATTCAGCAGCGCCACGATCTCGGCCTCCTTGGATTGCGGGCCACCGCTGGGGACTACGGGCTGCCGCGGGTTCTGTCCTGCTTCTGGGGGCTGAGCCAAGGCCATGTGCGAGTTCGATGAGAGTCCGCCGCCGCCGCCGTGAGACTGACGGGGGATCTCGTACCTGCATTGGAACGTGCACGCTTACATTTTTTGTTGCTACTTTTTTTTTCGCTCCCTTTCTCTCTCTATTTTGCCCTCGACAGGGTGATCCTTCCTCTCTTTATAAAGGTGTGAGGAGAGAGATAGGCTGTATGGAACTTTGGATCTGGGGGAGGGAGAGAGGAGGAGGGGGAAGAGAGGTGGGGCGGATAACAGGGATATCGTTGAGCGGCTTTTGTTCCCTAGATAACGGCAGGCAGGTTACGTCGAAATGAGGGAGAGAGCTACCGAAAGAGGAGAGGAAGAGGAAGAAAGCACGTCATAGGGTCATACCGTACCGGCGGTGCTTTATCAGTTTAGCTGATACTACTTTATCGAGCTTAGCTGTCGCAACCAAGGCCCCCTTTTCTTCTCTCCTTGACATCCCCCGGATGTTGGGTTGTGTGTTGATGTTCGGAAAAGCATGTGTGTGTGCGTGCGTGTGCGCGCGTTTGTGTGTGAGTGTGTGTGTGAGGAGAGGGGGATGAGCAGCAGGCGCTTTGTCAGTTTTCGGTTTGCGCTTTGGAGGGTGGTTAAATTGCCACCACCCGCCGGTGCCGCCAAAACCGGGGTCAAAGGAAAAGTGCGTCAAAGGGAAGTCCAGCCCTTGACAGCAAGTTTGGGAAACCCGGCGGCACTGCACAAACGAATTTGTGACGGCCTCTTGATGAGTCGGACCTTGAAGAGCCCTGCAAACTTAGCCAAGCAGTCGGCGCATGGGGCGTCTGCTTGGCCGGACCAAAGACGCCGGCAAATCTTTGGTTCACCTCTTTTAGCGAAGTTGTCGAGTGAAGTCCCGAAAGCACGCACCGCGACGGCTTAGCAATCGCCGCCGCAACTGTGTGCGATACCCTTATCGATGAGTATAGGTGCTTGGTATTTAAGCTCTGGAAAAAGGCAGGAGTTGTCGCCCCGAGCACACCATGATCTCCCTTCAGTTGATGCGATTGCTGGATTAGCCGATAAAACCTCAAGGAACGAATCGCGAAGGAGGATGCTGGAACAAATGAACATCCGGAATATGCATCGGGAGTTGAGTTTCTTGAAGCGTGAAAATAGTGCTGCGTCACACATCACACGCCTCAGGAGGAGTACAAATGCAAATGACGAGCTTTTTGTTCTTTTTTTTTCTTCTTTTTTTCGAACGTTTAAGTTTTGATTTGACGCAAAAAATGAATGTGCTCAATATATAATAGTGAAGATTTGCAAATATCTGTTTTTCCACCGAAATTCCCAAAACTAGGAGGCTCGAGATTTCGGCAAGCATCACTGACACACAGGTGGAGCGCGTATTTTTCGGAAAAAATTACGAAAATCTGCGGTGAATCGTATTTCCCAAGATCTGTTTTTGCTCCATTTTTTTTTTTTTTTACCTACAGAAAAGCAAAATGTCGAGCATCCAAACTATCAAAAATACTTCTAAATTTTTTTTTTAATTCAGTTTATGAGTTTATTAGATTGTGCGGTGAGGTTTCACTCGAATTCCTCGCCTCAAAACGGGGGAGAGGGCTGATCTGAAGTTCTTCGTGCTGAACGACCTTTTTGACAGGACAGGGTAAATTGCAGCCACCGAGAGCTTCAGAAAGGCAGGGCGTTGCCTACTATGTACTATGTAGTATGTACGCGCTTCTTGCTTCGTGATCGGTTGGTTCCTCTGCGTCCTTATCGTCTGATGCCATGCCGCCGCAACTTGATTGGCTGAGAAGCGATAAGATGACGCCGGGAGCAGATTGGATACGCGTTCAGCAGCGTTGGCCCATAAGAAAAAGCGACACAAAGCGATCGCCGACATTTTTTATTTATTTTACATTTAGAAGGTCGTCCATTAAAATTACCAGAGTGGTGGGAGGTGCCTCTTTTGCGGCACTGTGCTTCGGAACGTGAACCAACTGCAATATATGATCACCTCAGACTTAGGGTGGGTTACTCATCGTGTTAACTAGTAAGTAACTTCAAAAACTTGAAAAAAAAAGAAAAAAAACTAATGTACTTAAAGAGGGGGTCCATATCACATGAGCGAATGACATTTTAGCGAACAGCGACGTTTGAGCGAATCGACGTTTTAGCGAATAACGGGGGCGCGCGTTAACCCACCCGCCGCGCTGCGCTTACGACGCTTCGCGGCGACAGTCTGCGGCGGCTCATTACAAAAATGTGAACCCATTTGGCCCAACCCGAAAATGGATAGCATGTCCGACTATTCGCCTCACTCTAACTGCTAACACATAGTCTGGTTCCCTCGCACTAAAGCACCTCATAACTTGAAAATATACAGCGTAAAGCCATAAGATCTATTTACAATAGCTATAGGCGCATAAATTCTCCTACCAAACTCCTAAAAAAAAAATGGTCTTTTATCCCTAGTTAACAGAGCTAAACAACTTAGGCTTAAGTACGTCTACCTCCTCTCCAAGATTATTTTTAAATCGACCTGTTTAGGTACGTATCATTTTCTGATACTAGGCTGACTAGACAGAAACATATGCAAAAAAGAGTAAAGCTATACGCACTCCGGAGTGCATTTCGGACGAGATGGCTATACGCACTCATGCCCGTCGGGCCCTTTTCGAACGGCGCGTGTATCACTGGGGAGCGTGTTAACCCAGCCCCCGCCTGCGTTCACGCCGCTTCGCGGCGACAGTATCGGCTGCTGAGTACAAAACGTAACCAGTACACGCCGCTTCACGGCGTCCGGCCGGCAACCCAAGCCCCGCTGTCCCCGATCGCACCTCCGGAAAGGGAGTCCCATTTAGTTCTGCGAAGTTTCGTCGACAACATCATCGCAAAAAAGAAATGTCGTAAACATCGCATTATGCCTCGACAAAACAAAATGTTCAGAAAAAAAGGAAAAAAAAAAGTACGCCCACTGCGGATCGAACCCGCGTCCACTAGCATAGAAAGGCGGAGAAAAGCTCGTTGTGACCAGTCGTTTTAATACGAGGTTAGCGGAGTGCGTATAGCCATCTCGTCCGAAATGCACTCCGGAGTGCGTATAGCTTTTACTCTTTAAAAAAATATATATTGTCCGCGATCAAACTATTATAACAGCACCACTATCACTCCATTCTTAAGTCAGCTAAATACTCTATTACATTGCAATTAATAATTTAAGGTGTTTTGGTCCTTGTGAGATTGACAGTATTTTTTAAATAAATAAATATAAAATACGCGAAAAAAGTGTCAATGTGGTCTGCAAAGGCAAGCGAGGGCTGTTCGCCTTTGCGGCTCGGAGCACGTGGAGCGAAAGCTCGCGCTGCGAAACCCAGGGATCCCGGGCCAAAAATCCCCACCCCTACCCATTTCGATATATGAGGAACGGTTAGACTCCGGGCTAGCGATCGCACTGCACCGACCAAATCTCTATAGTCTATACAGCGCGAACCAGCATCGCCGTGCTTTCAAAGCAGACCGACCATGTGGTGCCTAAACACTTTCGTTCATTTTTATTTTTTAACATTTTGCGTGCAACGAGGTGCGGTGAAACGAGAGGCAAGCCATCCCTGCGGCGAAATATAAAGACCGAAAAGCTCCGAATACGTCGATGAAATAAAGACCGAAAAACAACCGCGCGTTCCGCAAAAAGAATAAACGAAAACACGAAACCCAAGTCATAATCTCAGTTCAACGCCTCCATTATTTCGCGAGACGAGCACAACCGCGCCGACCAGAGCCAAATTAAGGCTACGATAAATTTACAAACATGAACAACGTTGAGGTAAGCTGTTCTAGCGAGTACACTCGGAAGTGATACAACCTGCGATAATCAACTGTTTCTTGGTCACGTATGAATGCGCGCTCATTATATTTTTCTATTGCTTCATTCGACTCATACTGTTCAGTCAATTACACAGAATCGTCTATTCGATCTATCGACATGACACATCACTTCAGTTACACCTCGAAGGCTAATGCTTCATCGACATGTAAGTCGGAAAAGTTGTAAGCGGCAGTCTCGCTTCCCTCCAAATCCCCTAAATTGTTTTATAGACGACGCGATTGTTTGTTCTTTGTACGTATTTCTCTTTCCCTTCTAGTTTGAGAATGTCCAACGACAACTTCACGTTTTAGCATATGTCATCGGAGCCAACAAAATAGACATTATCGTGAATGCTGACTTGCAATCTTCGGGAATAAATCTTACTCAAACCGACGTAACGGAGAAGTGCTTAGTTTTGACCACAGGATTAACTACGAAATAACACGTCACACTAACTACGACCACGCACTGTTAATTTGAGAACTACCGATCTAACATGTTGAACAGGTCGCGTCACTTGGGGTTATGAAACGTGTGTATAAAACGTGCGCAAATATGCGCGGAAAAAAAGAAAAAGAAGATAAAATCTACGTCGCCGTTTAGTCGGGCGCATCGCCTGTGACATTTCTCAAACAATGCGGTCAGCTAAAGTTAATAAACCTCGAGATTCAAATGCTGCCGATTCGAAAATAAAAGAGATGATCGTGTGAAAACGGACTCACCTATGATAGATAAAGTCCAGTCCGGTATCCCGAACCCTGGCGTATTGCACCATAATCGAACAGGGGAAAAACAATGGCACGAATGGCGCGAAAACAATTACGAAGATGGCAGCAGAACGGCAGAACCAGAACTTTCACACGCACCACACACACACACAACAACAACAAAACAAAACAATACGCGGATGGCAACGCCATCTCGGCGTTAATTAGTGAGCGAGTTTTGTGACGTCGAGGTTAAGTTTTGGTTATTTATAATCTTAACACGAATACCAACCAAAGTAACGTTGAGATCTGTCCATTATTAACGGTACGCCAGCATCATTATTTGTAATTGTTTCTCGGCTTAGAAGTAAAGCAGATGGTTCCAAAATCGAAACTATGAGACACGAAATGCCACCACTCAAGAAGGTAATTTATGGATGGTTGTGATTTGTAAGCTTTTCCTCTCCAATCTTTATGATTATATGTATCGGGGAAGACAGTGCAGTGTCGCCTTAACGCTGTGAGACATTGCAACATGAATCCATACCCAAATAATTCGCGCGTCATTACATTCCGTTTGTTTCGTAAACGCACCCACAGATGGCGCCAGCTTCTTCCCACGCCATCTGTAAACTCTGTTTCGCCAAACTGTCCCCGCGGATCGCGAGGAATAGCTAAATCATCCATAGTAACCCTGAAACGTAGGAAAACTGAAATTATAAAAAAAAAACGGATAGAATAGCGAAGTTTCTAATACAGCTTCATATGGATGTCATTCACCAGATAGCCTGCGTGTTCTTACAAGAGCTAAATTTCGGTTTCGTATTGCGCTCGGACGGTGCCCTTGGGTTTACGTGGTTTTCATGTAGCTTTTCTTTTAGCATCGAGCTGGTAACTCATACTAGAGAAATTTAGTAGATCGTTGCGATACCTCCGATAACGATAGCCGATAACGACACGACGCATGCGCAAAGGCGTTGGCGGAGGATCGGGTAGGGCGATCTACTAAAACTTCAACGAAAATAATTCCTGGAGAGGGGAATACGGGGGACAAAGACAAACACATATCGCCAAACACAGCTAGATGACTGGTGCTCTACCGAAAAACTCCGCCTCATTGTGTTTGGAGATATGTGTTTGTCCTTTGTCCCCTCGTTCCCCTTCTCCAGGGATTATTTTCGTCATTCATGTCCAGCTCGCTTGCACTTTTACATTGAATCGCATTATCATTATTACTAAAACTTTCTGATGGCGAACAAGAAAATGGCGCTAAATAATGCGGAATGCATTTTAGCGCGTTTTAATCCCGTCTTCTCACCTAGCCCTATCTTTTTAGCAGTGACGTACGGGAAGCGGACGGAACTGTGCTGTGCGATACCGTACTGTAGAGGCTGTACTACAGTAGAGTCCAGTGGCGTACCAACTTGTTTTTGAGTGAAGGGGGAATCCATAGAAATTGCATAGTCGCGAAGCTCCAAGAACAACACCTATGCCAAGAGTGCTGTAAAAAGCAAAAATATTGTCTTATGTGCAGCCCTTCTCTTCGCAAGAGCCTGTGTTTAAGATTATTATTTCCCATTTTTATCGCTGGGAACTAGGATTTCGAAAAGGGGAAGAGTCCCCCATATAGCGACTTTAGCAGAGCAAACGCTGAAAGGGAGGTGACCTCCTCTCCAGTGTTCGCTCTGCTAAAGTGGAAAGAAGGTGAGAAAGCTTCTCCCTGAACAGTTACGCAAACGCAACTCTCCGCCCACGCAGTGGCTAGATCCAAGGGGGGGGGGGGGGGCGACGGGGGCAGCCCCCCCCCCAAACAAAGTCGACCCCCTCCCTCCCCCTTCTCGAAAGGCAATTTGACATGGGTGGACCCCCCTTGCACAAGAATGGGAGAATAGTATCCTTAAAAATTTTCCGCCCCCCCCCCCCCCCTAAAACGGAGTTCTGGATCCGCCCCTGCGCCCACGGCTATTCTGTATGGAATATATTTCTTTTCAAGCACCGCGTTTAGATCGCGTTTCATCGTGCTCTATGGAACAGTCTTGAAACAAAAATCTAGATGGCACTTCTTATGACGAGAGGCAGACTGAAGGGGGTAAGGGGGCCACCGCCCTCCGCGGGAGTTCCACAACTGACCTATCTAGCAACGTTGGCCCAGGGTGCCCGATATGTCTGGCCACGTCATAAGTTGACTACTTAAACTATAAAATAATTAACAAAAAGCTGTTTTTTTTTAATTGTTGAAGTTTCTTTTTTTTTTTTGCACCAACTTTGAGGATTTATTGAAAGCCCTTTAATTTGGTTTACTTACCTGTGGCCACCAGGAAGGTGGAAAAGGATTAAAGCAAATATAAGAACTGCATTTAGGTCTTTAAAAAATATTTGGCGAAGTCATCCTAGGAAGTCAGAAACCAAAAGTATGGCTGTAGCACCTCTTTATTTCTCACAATAAATGAGGCAAGGGAGTGCATATATATGACAACAGCTGCTGCACATTTGCCATTATAAAACACACACACATATGTTACGAACATCTGTCCACAAATGATGATTCAAGAATCGGACAAGGTGGAGCATTCACGATTGCCAAAAAAAAAGAGGGAATACTAAATGCCTACCGCTATCGACACCTCCACACAGACCGACTCGAGAGCCTTCTACGCTGAAAAAAAAAAGGGCTACAGCTAACTGGCAGTGCTACACCTACAAAAAAAAAAGAAGAGAAAAGCTTCATATAAAACTCCATTTCCAACTATGCAATCACTAAAAACCCGTCACAAAGAACTTAGCCTTAAATAAAAAAATCTTTTGTCACTCCACAATCTGCATAAAAAATCTTGCTTGCAATACTTCACGGGTGCACAAGAAACACTAGGGTTAAGATTTCTTCACCTGAACACTTTGTAGATGTCGTAAAAAGGTTACGAGAACAACCGTGCCAACAACAGAGGCAATGTAAGAGAAGGTTATGAAGCTGTTTGGCATTGGCAAGAGCACAAGAACACTTCGCTTAGCTACACCATTTGTCGCTTAGCAGGACTCAAAGTACTCATGAGTTGCAACGTTTTTATTGGGAGCATTACAAATGCTTGATATGAGTGCTTAGAATTTTTTTTGTTTTCTAAGTGTAAATTATTTTTGTTTAAATCAGAACAAGCAGTCCCAACTCCCATTGCACTGAAGAAAAAAAAAAATTACATTCCTCTTCACAACCACTTTTACACGGGACTCAGCCCTTTCCTAAGAACCGGTTAACCTTTTCCTGTTGAAGGAAAGCATACTTTAAACTTCATCTTCTGCCACATAGCTTAAGAGAAAAATTCAAACGACAGCGACCCCGACTAAACTTTAACGCCACCGGTCATTTGTTCGATCGACTGTCTTTCCTTGCAGCGCCGCTCTGACGTACAATCGGCTGCCTGTTTGACATGATACTGCATGGGGGAGAGTTGACAAGATTGAAGAAAGGGGGGGGGGGGCAACACAAACACGAGGACTGCATCAGCGTTGTTCCTTGCATCTTTCCTCGACGATTTACCAAATCCCACTCGATCTTCCACCAGGCGGGTTGTGGACGCGAATGCCACTGCGCTGGCCCTCGCTGTCATCGATTTGTGCTCCTGGAGAAAATGGCAGGACAAGTTTGTAAGTAAGCAACATATTTTACACAAGAACAACATGTTGTAATGTCCCGTGAGATGCCCCAGCCCCAAAAGATAACCCACCCCCTATTTTTGGCCTGATTTGCTATTTATCCATTATTATTATTAAAGGAGGTAAAGAAAAATTTATAAGATGCAAGTTGCTTGCCTGTGTTCACCTTTACTAATAACATTGTTATAAAAAAAACTTATGTGTTCTCATGATGGTATATGTCTTAGCATGGCTTTCACGGCTGTGGAGAGCATTCAAAGATTGCTCCGCGTTCGTCTTTTAAAACTCCTTTTTTAAATAAGAGGTCCATCTACAGTCATAACAGAAAAATGTCGACCCATATTATGAGATTGTAAAAAATCCAAGCCCATTGAGTTAAAGGCCGACATAAAAATTCGGCTTTCTGCAGGAAAGATAATCCTCTTAGCTCCCTCCTCTCCTAAACCGCGAGGGGAGCCGCATTTGGGCAAGCTGGAAGGTGGAGAGGACATGAGAAAAGGAGGGAGCGAGGAAAAGTGCAAAGTGCATGTCGGCCTTTAACACAAACACTCCCCCGTGTTAGCCACTGCTGCTAGCGCACAGCTGCGAAGTGGTGAAGTCCAATGCGCACGCCGGCGCTATACAGTGAAGTTTGACAAAAGCACGCCACGATTAGGGGCTAGGACCTACACGCAAAAGTGAGCCGAGCGACCGAGTATGGGAGAAGCGCGTGCGAAACGACAAAGAAAGATATAGAAATATGAGTGGGTCATTCCGGATAGCCGACTCCTTCATGCCCATCTGGGCAAAAAGCGCGTGCAGGCACAGGCCACCGCGCCACGTTGGCGAGCGTGCAGCGGCAGTATTTTGGGTGTAACAACCGGAAAGGCAAACATGACATACGGGAAGCTGATACACACATTCTTACGGGAATCCAACAGCACCAGTGGTTGTGTGTGTGAAAACAAGGAAACCGAATGAACCAAGAACATACAGTGGAATCTTGTCGATTCAAACTCACTCATTTCAAACTCTCGGATAATTCAAACTAACATGCAGGTCTTGTTTTATGTGTTTCTAGGAAGGAAACTCCCAGTAATTCAAACTTTGCATTATTCAAACAAAGTCTTGGTCCCGCTTGGGTTTAAATTAACGAGATTCTACTGTGTAAACGAGGACCTTACGTGTTGTTTTCGGGAATAAGAGAGACTTTTCTCCATAGGGAGTCTCTTCTTCACTCTGTACTCAGCAAGGACCCAGATATTAAAAATTATTTCCACCACTGCAACATTAAAGACCGGTTCGCACATTTGTATCCGCAAGTTAACTTGGAGCGCGAGTTCATCTGCTTTTTGCGCAGAGGTAGCGATGATGTCAGAATGCCAAACTCTTATTGGTCGATTGAAAAAAAAAAAAAAAAATAGTGGGTAAACCTTGAGGGGTTTAGCATTGATGTCTACCTATCATCCTTTCAATCAAAGCCAATCAGAGCCCGGCGTTATTCTGTCGTCACCGCAACTCCTGCGTAACAAGCAGACAACTTGCTCTCTGCATAGAGGGCTCTCTCGTTGTAAGCGGTCACGGGCGGGCGCGACGCATTTGATCGCAATCAAAAGCAATTTGTGCGAACCAGCCTCAGACGAACGTTCAAATCCCATCGCAGTCCAACCGCTCACCGGAGAGGCTGAAGCTAGAATCCTGGAGATTGCGGCCCCCGCTGCGAGTGGGGCCCCTGGTGTGGAACTGCTGCTGAGAGGGTGTCAGCGGGCTGTACGGGGTGTGGGGGCTGTTCTGGGCCCGGTAGGGCGTCTGGTCAGTCTTTCCCGGCGTCACGCCGCCATTGAACACCTGGTCGCCGCCCACGGGCCCCTGGTAGCCATCACGGTTCACCTTGACTGGTTGGTTCGCCTGCGCGGCGCAAAAGCTGTCCCCGTTAGCGCCGAGACGTTTCGCCGGCACCCCTTCGTCGTTCCTTTCCGCGACGATGCAACCGAGGGCGCTATACTCGTTGAACGCAAAGTCGGGGCCAAAGGTCTGTGGAGCACACCAACTGGACTCCGGCAACAGAGCGCGGCGGTGTCGCCGCGAGTGTCCAATCAATGTGCTCCGTAAACTGCACCCCAGATCTTGCGTTGAACGAGTCTGGGCGCTCGGGACTCCGCCTTGCCGCAATTTCGCAAGCTGTAACCATGGCCACTCGCGATTTGTTGCGGACAACGAGGTCTACGGCCTGCATAAAGGGGACGGTGGAAGTTTGCAGCCGCCGCGTCCTTATACAACACCTTCAAAGTTGGCAGTCTGATATCATTCTTGTTTCTGTAGATGAAAACCCACTAAAGATGTCATATCGAGTGTCTGGCCAGTCGTGGAAAAACCTACCATAATGCTTTTGGCTGCACATGTCGCCAATAGTCGCCGAAAGGATCGGAACGGCAGGGAAGAGTTTCAGTGGTCCCACCTCCAGCACAAACTACTTTCGATAACGCTTTGTCTTCTCACAAACCTCGAGCGCACATGCATAGCCGAAGTGAAGCATGGCGAAAGGCAATCGGCATGTTCTGGACGCAGTGCATGAGAAAGAGACGCCCAGCCCTTCTCATTTTGTCAGCGACTATGGTCCGTACTTGAGAACCACATTATGTTTCTGCATTCGCATCCTTATCTCCCTGCATGCACTGGAATGCCTTTTGCAGATGGTACTAACAATAAAGGAATCGTGAAGTTATGATAGCTATATCCTGCAGGACCAATACGGAGTTGACACTGTCCGTTGCAAAATTTCAATTTGGGACAGGTTTTTTGTTTTTTTTAATACTAATATTAACTTTATTGGTCAATGGCTTTCGAATTCATCATATTGGGCTTGTCAAAGCCATGTCGCCTTGTACGACAGAGCCTGGCACCCCTGCTCTAACTTTTTGTTTTGCATGTGAAATACAACACCTTGTAGAGAAAACAAAAGTACCATGTTTAGATCTGTTGAACATGGACGGCTCACAACATACAAAACATTTTGGTTTATAAAACATTAGTTCACACAAAGATATACAGTCTAAGCTCATTATAACAGACCTTGATTTTGACCAAGATTTTGGTCTGTTGTAAGAAGAGTATGTTGTATGCAGATATGAAGTTGAGTGAATGGTATGTAGAGGAAAACCAACCGAACTTCACAAATCGGTATGTTATATTCAAATGTCTGTTATATCTAGGTCTGTTATAACGAGCTTAGATAGTAGGTCCCTGTGGGTACGCACTAAACAATCAACACAGCTTGCATAGAAAAAACAAAAAAAAACCTTAACAAAAGAGAGTTTAGTTTTAGTCAACATATCAAAAGCCACAACTTATGAAGTAGAGCACTTATGACGCATTTTAATATCTATACATCCTGCAGTTACTAAAAAATATATATATATATATTAATGTTTATTTAAAATTATCACAGGCAGGAACAGTTTTTAATATGCATGCAGGCAGCTGCACATTACCAGTGTCACACGGAGCGTATCCTTCATGTGCAATGTAGCCGTGTCTACAGAAAATATTTGTGCTGTTTTATTACAGCTATAGTCTCAAGTTTTGCATACGGGTTACATCTCTGAAGAATCATTCAACAGTAGTAGCTTCTCTTTCTAACCTTTCAAAACGAACAGTGAGGTGCAAACGAGGAGTGGTACTAAGTGTACCTAAATCATGCCGAACATTGAGACTCTTCCGAACAACACAATTTCTTGATATCGAAGCTACTGGACATTGTGTAGTGAGAATTCTAAAAAATTCCGACCCTCTCCCTTTCAAAGAGACAGCTGAAGGTGTGGGGCGAGAAAGGTGGGAGGCTGACGAAGCGTCCGGATCCCTCGCTGACTTTCAGCTGAAAGGAAGAACCAAAGCGATTGAGAGTCAGAACACGATTGAGCACAGAGCATAACACCATGCGTAACAGTACAGTTTCTTCCCAAAGCTGAGAAAGAAAAACTTCCACTGTCTTAAGCAGCTTGCATGTGGCAACATTCATGCCACCTGATTCCAGTGGCAAGTCATTCGGCACAAAGGTCGATTCAGATGAAGCATCAAGCTTCGAGCTTCCAGAAGTACTGTATAATCCCAAGCATGTGTCCATGTCACAATAAGTAGCCACCCACTACTTTGGAAATGTTTGAAAAGTAAGCAAAGGGTAGATCAAGTACCCACCCCAGACTTCTGAGCACCCCAAGCTAACGAACATGCTCCTCCACGACAGTCGCTCCTCCGAGCACATGGGTGCAATATCACCACACTAT
>JAZHYW010046416.1:0-10412 GCA_037355805.1 Ixodes ricinus
TTTCTTCTTTTTTTCGAACGTTTAAGTTTTGATTTGACGCAAAAAATGAATGTGCTCAATATATAATAGTGAAGATTTGCAAATATCTGTTTTTCCACCGAAATTCCCAAAACTAGGAGGCTCGAGATTTCGGCAAGCATCACTGACACACAGGTGGAGCGCGTATTTTTCGGAAAAAATTACGAAAATCTGCGGTGAATCGTATTTCCCAAGATCTGTTTTTGCTCCATTTTTTTTTTTTTTTACCTACAGAAAAGCAAAATGTCGAGCATCCAAACTATCAAAAATACTTCTAAATTTTTTTTTTTAATTCAGTTTATGAGTTTATTAGATTGTGCGGTGAGGTTTCACTCGAATTCCTCGCCTCAAAACGGGGGGAGAGGGCTGATCTGAAGTTCTTCGTGCTGAACGACCTTTTTGACAGGACAGGACTAAATTGCAGCCACCGAGAGCTTCAGAAAGGCAGGGCGTTGCCTACTATGTACTATGTAGTATGTACGCGCTTCTTGCTTCGTGATCGGTTGGTTCCTCTGCGTCCTTATCGTCTGATGCCATGCCGCCGCAACTTGATTGGCTGAGAAGCGATAAGATGACGCCGGGAGCAGATTGGATACGCGTTCAGCAGCGTTGGCCCATAAGAAAAAGCGACACAAAGCGATCGCCGACATTTTTTTATTTATTTTACATTTAGAAGGTCGTCCATTAAAATTACCAGAGTGGTGGGAGGTGCCTCTTTTGCGGCACTGTGCTTCGGAACGTGAACCAACTGCAATATATGATCACCTCAGACTTAGGGTGGGTTACTCATCGTGTTAACTAGTAAGTAACTTCAAAAACTTGAAAAAAAAAAAGAAAAAAAACTAATGTACTTAAAGAGGGGGTCCATATCACATGAGCGAATGACATTTTAGCGAACAGCGACGTTTGAGCGAATCGACGTTTTAGCGAATAACGGGGGCGCGCGTTAACCCACCCGCCGCGCTGCGCTTACGACGCTTCGCGGCGACAGTCTGCGGCGGCTCATTACAAAAATGTGAACCCATTTGGCCCAACCCGAAAATGGATAGCATGTCCGACTATTCGCCTCACTCTAACTGCTAACACATAGTCTGGTTCCCTCGCACTAAAGCACCTCATAACTTGAAAATATACAGCGTAAAGCCATAAGATCTATTTACAATAGCTATAGGCGCATAAATTCTCCTACCAAACTCCTAAAAAAAAAATGGTCTTTTATCCCTAGTTAACAGAGCTAAACAACTTAGGCTTAAGTACGTCTACCTCCTCTCCAAGATTATTTTTAAATCGACCTGTTTAGGTACGTATCATTTTCTGATACTAGGCTGACTAGACAGAAACATATGCAAAAAAGAGTAAAGCTATACGCACTCCGGAGTGCATTTCGGACGAGATGGCTATACGCACTCATGCCCGTCGGGCCCTTTTCGAACGGCGCTGTATCACTGGGGAGCGTGTTAACCCAGCCCCCCGCCTGCGTTCACGCTCGCTTCGCGGCGACAGTATCGGCTGCTAATTACAAAACGTAACCAGTACACGCCGCTTCACGGCGTCCGGCCGACAACCCAAGCCCCGCTGTCCCCGATCGCACCTCCGGAAAGGGAGTCCCATTTAGTTCTGCGAAGTTTCGTCGACAACATCATCGCAAAAAAGAAATGTCGTAAACATCGCATTATGCCTCGACAAAACAAAATGTTCAGAAAAAAAGGAAAAAAAAAAGTACGCCCACTGCGGATCGAACCCGCGTCCACTAGCATAGAAGGCGGAGAAAGCTCGTTGTGACCAGTCGTTTTAATACGAGGTTAGCGGAGTGCGTATAGCCATCTCGTCCGAAATGCACTCCGGAGTGCGTATAGCTTTTACTCTTTAAAAAAATATATATTGTCCGCGATCAAACTATTATAACAGCACCACTATCACTCCATTCTTAAGTCAGCTAAATACTCTATTACATTGCAATTAATAATTTAAGGTGTTTTGGTCCTTGTGAGATTGACAGTATTTTTAAATAAATAAATATAAAATACGCGAAAAAAGTGTCAATGTGGTCTGCAAAGGCAAGCGAGGGCTGTTCGCCTTTGCGGCTCGGAGCACGTGGAGCGAAAGCTCGCGCTGCGAAACCCAGGGATCCCGGGCCAAAAATCCCCACCCCTACCCATTTCGATATATGAGGAACGGTTAGACTCCGGGCTAGCGATCGCACTGCACCGACCAAATCTCTATAGTCTATACAGCGCGAACCAGCATCGCCGTGCTTTCAAAGCAGACCGACCATGTGGTGCCTAAACACTTTCGTTCATTTTTATTTTTTAACATTTTGCGTGCAACGAGGTGCGGTGAAACGAGAGGCAAGCCATCCCTGCGGCGAAATATAAAGACCGAAAAGCTCCGAATACGTCGATGAAATAAAGACCGAAAAACAACCGCGCGTTCCGCAAAAAGAATAAACGAAAACACGAAACCCAAGTCATAATCTCAGTTCAACGCCTCCATTATTTCGCGAGACGAGCACAACCGCGCCGACCAGAGCCAAATTAAGGCTACGATAAATTTACAAACATGAACAACGTTGAGGTAAGCTGTTCTAGCGAGTACACCTCGGAAGTGATACAACCTGCGATAATCAACTGTTTCTTGGTCACGTATGAATGCGCGCTCATTATATTTTTCTATTGCTTCATTCGACTCATACTGTTCAGTCAATTACACAGAATCGTCTATTCGATCTATCGACATGACACATCACTTCAGTTACACCTCGAAGGCTAATGCTTCATCGACATGTAAGTCGGAAAAGTTGTAAGCGGCAGTCTCGCTTCCCTCCAAATACCCTAAATTGTTTTATAGACGACGCGATTGTTTGTTCTTTGTACGTATTTCTCTTTCCCTTCTAGTTTGAGAATGTCCAACGACAACTTCACGTTTTAGCATATGCCATCGGAGCCAACAAAATAGACATTATCGTGAATGCTGACTTGCAATCTTCGGGAATAAATCTTACTCAAACCGACGTAACGGAGAAGTGCTTAGTTTTGACCACAGGATTAACTACGAAATAACACGTCACGCTAACTACGACCACGCAGTTAATTTGAGAAGTACCGATCTAACATGTTGAACAGGTCGCGTCACTTGGGGTTATGAAACGTGTGTATAAAACGTGCGCAAATATGCGCGGAAAAAAAGAAAAAGAAGATAAAATCTACGTCGCCGTTTAGTCGGGCGCATCGCCTGTGACATTTCTCAAACAATGCGGTCAGCTAAAGTTAATAAACCTCGAGATTCAAATGCTGCCGATTCGAAAATAAAAGAGATGATCGTGTGAAAACGGACTCACCTATGATAGATAAAGTCCAGTCCGGTATCCCGAACCCTGGCGTATTGCACCATAATCGAACAGGGGAAAAACAATGGCACGAATGGCGCGAAAACAATTACGAAGATGGCAGCAGAACGGCAGAACCAGAACTTTCACACGCACGCACACACACACACAACAACAACAAAACAAAACAATACGCGGATGGCAACGCCATCTCGGCGTTAATTAGTGAGCGAGTTTTGTGACGTCGAGGTTAAGTTTTGGTTATTTATAATCTTAACACGAATACCAACCAAAGTAACGTTGAGATCTGTCCATTATTAACGGTACGCCAGCATCATTATTTGTAATTGTTTCTCGGCTTAGAAGTAAAGCAGATGGTTCCAAAATCGAAACTAAGAGACACGAAATGCCACCACTCAAGAAGGTAATTTATGGATGGTTGTGATTTGTAAGCTTTTCCTCTCCAATCTTTATGATTATATGTATCGGGGAAGACAGTGCAGTGTCGCCTTAACGCTGTGAGAACATTGCAACATGAATCCATACCCAAATAATTCGCGCGTCATTACATTCCGTTTGTTTCGTAAACGCACCCACAGATGGCGCCAGCTTCTTCCGATCTGATCTGTCATCTCTGTTTCGCCAAAGTCTGTCCCCCGCGGATCGCGAGGAATAGCTAAATCATCCATAGTAACCCTGAAACGTAGGAAAACTGAAATTAAAAAAGAAAACGGATAGAACAGCGAAGTTTCTAATACAGCTTCATATGGATGTCATTCACCAGATCGCCTGCGTGTTTACCTCTTCCACAAGAGCTAAATTTCGGTTTCGTATTGCGCTCGGACGGTGCCCTTGGGTTTACGTGGTTTTCATGTAGCTTTTCTTTTAGCATCGAGCTGGTAACTCATACTAGAGAAATTTAGTAGATCGTTGCGATACCTCCGATAACGATAGCCGATAACGACACGACGCATGCGCAAAGGCGTTGGCGGAGGATCGGATCGTATGGAGGCGATCTACTAAAACTTCAACGAAAATAATTCCTGGAGAGGGGAACACGGGGGACAAAGACAAACACATATCGCCAAACACAGCTAGATGACTGGTGCTCTACCGAAAAACTCCGCCTCATTGTGTTTGGAGATATGTGTTTGTCCTTTGTCCCCTCGTTCCCCTCTCCAGGGATTATTTTCGTCATTCATGTCCAGCTCGCTTGCACTTTTTACATTGAATCGCATTATCATCATTACTAAAACTTCCTGATGGCGAACAAGAAAATGGCGCTAAATAATGCGGAATGCATTTTAGCGCGTTTTAATCCCGTCTTCTCACCTAGCCCTATCTTTTAGCAGTGACGTACGGAAGCGGACGGAACTGTACTGTGCGATACCGTACTGTAGAGGCTGTACTACAGTAGAGTCCAGTGGCGTACCAACTTGTTTTTGAGTGAAGGGGGAATCCATAGAAATGCATAGTCGCGAAGCTCCAAGAACAACACCTATGCCAAGAGTGCTGTAAAAAGCAAAAATATTGTCTTATGTGCAGCCCTTCTCTTCGCAAGAGCCTGTGTTTAAGATTATTATTTCCCATTTTTATCGCTGGGAACTAGGATTTCGAAAAGGGGAAGAGTCCCCCATATAGCGACTTTAGCAGAGCAAACGCTGAAAGGGAGGTGACCTCCTCTCCAGCGTTCGCTCTGCTAAAGTGGAAAGAGGTGAGAAAGCTTCCCCTGAACAGTTACGCAACTCTCCGCCCACGGATGGAGATTCTGGCGAGCCCTTTCGATCGGTCGAGCTTCGCCACCTAGCCATTTTGTTTTACCACGAATGGTCGTTCTACACGCCACCGCTCAGAGGATGGCTGCTGTGTATTCTGTATGGAATACATTTCTTTTCAAGCACCGCGTTTAGATCGCGTTTCATCGTGCTCTATGGAACAGTCTTGAAACAAAAATCTAGATGGCACTTCTTATGACGGGAGGCAGACTGAAGGGGGTAAAGGGGGCCACCGCCCTCCGCGGGAGTTCCACAACTGACCTATCTAGCAACGTTGGCCCAGGGTGCCCGATATGTCTGGCCACGTCATAAGTTGACTACTTAACACTATAAAATCATTAACAAAAAGCTGTTTTTTTTTAATTGTTGAAGTTTCTTTTTTGCACCAACTTTGAGGATTTAGTGAAAGCCCTTTAATTTGGTTTACTTACCTGTGGCCACCAGGAAGGTGGAAAAGGATTAAAGCAAATATAAGAACTGCATTTAGGTCTTTAAAAAATATTTGGCGAAGTCATCCTAGGAAGTCGGAAACCAAAAGTATGGCTGTAGCACCTCTTTATTTCTCACAATAAATGAGGCAAGGGAGTGCATATATATGACAACAGCTGCTGCACATTTGCCATTATAAAACACACACACATATGTTACGAACATCTGTCCACAAATGATGATTCAAGAATCGGACAAGGTGGAGCATTCACGATTGCCAAAAAAAAAAGAGGGAATACTAAATGCCTACCGCTATCGACACCTCCACACAGACCGACTCGAGAGCCTTCTACGCTGAAAAAAAAAAGGGCTACAGCTAACTGGCAGTGCTACACCTACAAAAAAAAAAGAAGAGAAAAGCTTCATATAAAACTCCATTTCCAACTATGCAATCACTAAAAACCCGTCACAAAGAACTTAGCCTTAAATAAAAAAATCTTTTGTCACTCCACAATCTGCATAAAAAATCTTGCTTGCAATACTTCACGGGTGCACAAGAAACACTAGGGTTAAGATTTCTTCACCTGAACACTTTGTAGATGTCGTAAAAAGGTTACGAGAACAACCGTGCCAACAACAGAGGCAATGTAAGAGAAGGTTATGAAGCTGTTTGGCATTGGCAAGAGCACAAGAACACTTCGCTTAGCTACACCATTTGTCGCTTAGCAGGACTCAAAGTACTCATGAGTTGCAACGTTTTTATTGGGAGCATTACAAATGCTTGATATGAGTGCTTAGAATTTTTTTTGTTTTCTAAGTGTAAATTATTTTTGTTTAAATCAGAACAAGCAGTCCCAACTCCCATTGCACTGAAGAAAAAAAAAAATTACATTCCTCTTCACAACCACTTTTACACGGGACTCAGCCCTTTCCTAAGAACCGGTTAACCTTTTCCTGTTGAAGGAAAGCATACTTTAAACTTCATCTTCTGCCACATAGCTTAAGAGAAAAATTCAAACGACAGCGACCCCGACTAAACTTTAACGCCACCGGTCATTTGTTCGATCGACTGTCTTTCCTTGCAGCGCCGCTCTGACGTACAATCGGCTGCCTGTTTGACATGATACTGCATGGGGGAGAGTTGACAAGATTGAAGAAAGGGGGGGGGGGGCAACACAAACACGAGGACTGCATCAGCGTTGTTCCTTGCATCTTTCCTCGACGATTTACCAAATCCCACTCGATCTTCCGCCAGGCGGGTTGTGGACGCGAATGCCACTGCGCTGGCCCTCGCTGTCATCGATTTGTGCTCCTGGAGAAAATGGCAGGACAAGTTTGTAAGTAAGCAACATATTTTACACAAGAACAACATGTCGTAATGTCCCGTGAGATGCCCCAGCCCCAAAAGATAACCCACCCCCTATTTTTGGCCTGATTTGCTATTTATCCATTATTATTATTAAAGGAGGTAAAGAAAAATTTATAAGATGCAAGTTGCTTGCCTGTGTTCACCTTTACTAATAACATTGTTATAAAAAAAACTTATGTGTTCTCATGATGGTATATGTCTTAGCATGGCTTTCACGGCTGTGGAGAGCATTCAAAGATTGCTCCGCGTTCGTCTTTTAAAACTCCTTTTTTAAATAAGAGGTCCATCTACAGTCATAACAGAAAAATGTCGACCCTATTATGAGATTGTAAAAAATCCAAGCCCATTGAGTTAAAGGCCGACATAAAAATTCGGCTTTCTGCAGGAAAGATAATCCTCTTAGCTCCCTCCTCTCCTAAACCGCGAGGGGAGCCGCATTTGGGCAAGCTGGAAGGTGGAGAGGACATGAGAAAAGGAGGGAGCGAGGAAAAGTGCAAAGTGCATGTCGGCCTTTAACCCAAACGCTCCCCCGTGTTAGCCACTGCTGCTAGCGCACAGCTGCGAAGTGGTGAAGCCCAATGCGCACGCCGGCGCTATACAGTAAAGTTTGACGAAAGCACGCCAAGCACGATTAGGGGCTAGGACCTACACGCAAAAGTGAGCCGAGCGGACCGAGTATGGGAGAAGCGCGTGCGAAACGACAAAGAAAGATATAGAAATATGAGTGGGTCATTCCGGATAGCCGACTCCTTCATGCCCATCTGGGCAAAAAGCGCGTGCAGGCACAGGCCACCGCGCCACGTTGGCGAGCGTGCAGCGGCAGTATTTTGGGTGTAACAACCGGAAAGGCAAACATGACATACGGGAAGCTGATACACACATTCTTACGGGAATCCAACAGCACCAGTGGTTGTGTGTGTGAAAACAAGGAAACCGAATGAACCAAGAACATACAGTGGAATCTTGTCGATTCAAACTCACTCATTTCAAACTCTCGGATAATTCAAACTAACATGCAGGTCTTGTTTTATGTGTTTCTAGGAAGGAAACTCCCAGTAATTCAAACTTTGCATTATTCAAACAAAGTCTTGGTCCCGCTTGGGTTTAAATTAACGAGATTCTACTGTGTAAACGAGGACCTTACGTGTTGTTTTCGGGAATAAGAGAGACTTTTCTCCATAGGGAGTCTCTTCTTCACTCTGTACTCAGCAAGGACCCAGATATTAAAAATTATTTCCACCACTGCAACATTAAAGACCGGTTCGCACATTTGTATCCGCAAGTTAACTTGGAGCGCGAGTTCATCTGCTTTTTGCGCAGAGGTAGCGATGATGTCAGAATGCCAAACTCTTATTGGTCGATTGAAAAAAAAAAATAGTGGGTAAACCTTGAGGGGTTTAGCATTGATGTCTACCTATCATCCTTTCAATCAAAGCCAATCAGAGCCCGGCGTTATTCTGTCGTCACCGCAACTCCTGCGTAACAAGCAGACAACTTGCTCTCTGCATAGAGGGCTCTCTCGTTGTGAGCGGTCACGGGCGGGCGCGACGCATTTGATCGCAATCGAAAGCAATTGTGCGAACCAGCCTCAGACGAACGTTCAAATCCCATCGCAGTCCAACCGCTCACCGGAGAGGCTGAAGCTAGAATCCTGGAGATTGCGGCCCCCGCTGCGAGTGGGGCCCCTGGTGTGGAACTGCTGCTGAGAGGGTGTCAGCGGGCTGTACGGGGTGTGGGGGCTGTTCTGGGCCCGGTAGGGCGTCTGGTCAGTCTTTCCCGGCGTCACGCCGCCATTGAACACCTGGTCGCCGCCCACGGGCCCCTGGTAGCCATCACGGTTCACCTTGACTGGTTGGTTCGCCTGCGCGGGCGCAAAAGCTGTCCCCGTTAGCGCCGAGACGTTTCACCGGCACCCCTTCGTCGTTCCTTTCCGCGACGATGCAACCGAGGGCGCTATACTCGTTGAACGCAAAGTCGGGGCCAAAGGTCTGTGGAGCACACCAACTGGACTCCGGCAACAAAGCGCGGCGGTGTCGCCGCGAGTGTCCAATCAATGTGCTCCGTAAACTGCACCCCAGATCTTGCGTTGAACGAGTCTGGGCGCTCGGGACTCCGCCTTGCCGCAATTTCGCAAGCTGTAACCATGGCCACTCGCGATTTGTTGCGGACAACGAGGTCTACGGCCTGCATAAAGGGGACGGTGGAAGTTTGCAGCCGCCGCGTCCTTATACAACACCTTCAAAGTTGGCAGTCTGATATCATTCTTGTTTCTGTAGATGAAAACCCACTAAAGATGTCATATCGAGTGTCTGGCCAGTCGTGGAAAAACCTACCATAATGCTTTTGGCTGCACATGTCGCCAACAGTCGCCGAAAGGATCGGAACGGCAGGGAAGAGTTTCAGTGGTCCCACCTCCAGCACAAACTACTTTCGATAACGCTTTGTCTTCTCACAAACCTCGAGCGCACATGCATAGCCGAAGTGAAGCATGGCGAAAGGCAATCGGCATGTTCTGGACGCAGTACATGAGAAGAGACGCCCAGCCCTTCTCATTTTGTCAGCGACTATGGTCCGTACTTAGGAACCACATTATGTTTCTGCATTCGCATCCTCATCTCCCTGCATGCACTGGAATGCCTTTTGCAGATGGTACTAACAATAAAGGAATCGTGAAGTTATGATAGCTATATCCTGCAGGACCAATACGGAGTTGACACTGTCCGTTGCAAAATTTCAATTTGGGACAGGTTTTTTGTTTTTTTTTTAATAATAATATTAACTTTATTGGTCAATGGCTTCGAATTCATCATATTGGGCTTGTCAAAGCCATGTATATGCAGGCAGAGTACAACTTATTTATTCTTTTGTTGCATATGGCTTATTACATATAGAAAACAAAAGGCTGTATTTTAATCTCGTAGGGCTGTCAGGCAGCTCTGCTTTCTCTGTTTGTGGTTCTCTGGCTGTCAGTCCCTAAAATCAAGTCTAAGCTCATTATCTTTGGTCTGGGTGCAATCAGTTGATGTCTGGCATTATCACAGACAGAGATTGATGAATGGTATGAGGCATCCAACAGACTTCTCATCAGTTCTTATCATTAAATATCTTATATCTGATCTGTTATATGTGACTTAAATGATTTGCTAGCAGATCACTCTTTCAATCAACTGGCTTATGAAAAACAAAAAAAACATAACAAGAGTTTGTTGTCAACATAGCACAACATGATGGCTGTTTTGTACACTCCTGCAGTTAACAAAAACACACAACTGTTTTAATTATATGGTGAAACAATTACCATATGCATGCATATCTGCACATTCTCAGCCATGAAGCGCCTCCTTCATGTGCAGCATGGTAATCTACAGAAAGTATTGTGCTCTGTTTTATTCACAGCTATAGTCTCAAGTGCATGAGTTTATCAAAATCATTATGTGCATCTCTGTATACTAAACGACAAATGAGGCAAACGGAAATGGCACTAAGGCACCTAAAT
>JAZHYW010046419.1:0-19410 GCA_037355805.1 Ixodes ricinus
GGTGCTTCTGCGAGATTTGTTAAAGTTTGGTAAGGTCCGGGATGTTTTTAAAAGCAAATTCGTGCTGGCTGCCCTTGATTTTTTTAAGATGCAACAATCGGGATAGAGTAGTGGAAAGCCTATCTCAAAAGGGGAAAAGTAGGACAACGGTTAAATGCTTATTGTTCTTTAACGAATGCGGAGCAAGGACCTTTTTCTGATACTGTCAAGGAAAGTCCCCGATCGCAGGCTACGCAAGACCCAAACCCAAAAATGAGTAATCTTCACTGTGCCTTGCGTAACGAAAAAGAAGGAAAAAAAGGAAAGCAGCAGTCCGGTTTGCAGAATTGAAGCATGGTACCAAGAACTGCTAGACGGAGAATCTGTAATCGTGGGCAACAAATGCTGGCAGTTATATATATATAAGAAAAGGCAAAATGAAATTTTATTAGCCGGGCAGCCTGGACAGAGAGACCCATTCAGCCTTGTGAAGCGGCGTCGGCGTCCGAGGGAGCCCTCACGCTGGGATGGAGCAAGGCTCTCCGCTAGATAGGTTTGACTCCGAAATTTTTCAGCCGCAAATATTGCACCGGTTGGCTCTCTCATAATGGCTTTGCGGGAAAGTAGACGCACCAGATTTTTTATTGTGCTGCAACGTGCTGTTGCAGTTCAAGCATTCACTTCTTGCAGTCGACAGCGACACCAACTGTCTGCTTCATTGTTTAATCGAGCAATCGCGGAGCCTCGCAACAAAGAATGTCGGGCGTGGTTGGGCCTTGGGACTATTGGCTTCGTTACTGAATTGATGGGGGCTGTAGGGCTGTTAGAGAAAAGACGAACTTCATATACTCGAATGGTCAATTTCCAAGTTGAGCTTTGGACAGATTTGTGTTAGTAGGTAGCCATCATTAAGAGTTTGATGTCATATGACCTTACGTTATGACTGACTACACTGCTGAAAGTGAGTAATTGCTGTGGCATTAGACGGATCAAGGCGGTCATTGCAAGTGTTTTTACCGTCTTATTCAATAGGAACTCTGTCAACTGCATCATTACTTACCAGCATCAACTTTTCAGGAGAATTCTTCACAAGCTCTCTTGTCACTGCGCAGAAGGAAAACTGGGTATATCAGCAAGACGGGAAAGTGATACACGATGCCGTCCTCACCTGTGCATTATGGGCGAATTGCATTAAACATTTTCCATGTTCAAGTAAAGCACACAACTACACTGGTTCCAATGCTATGGCACATCTCTCAAGCAGTGAACCATGTCCTCAGAATACATGCCCATATGTGTTAAGGCATATAGTGACGTGGTTTTTTGTAAGCTAGATGTCAGAACTGTCTACAAGCAAATTAAGAGTGATGGGTCTTGTTCAACGACATACTGTAGGAAAAAAAACTAATGAACGCAGCATGATTTGCCCACGTTTTGCTAATTAGCTAAAGTTTATGTCGATGTGCAACTACGTGTTATGATGGTAACCAAGCGTGTCACTGCTTGGTTGCCATGGTATATATGACCGTTGTATCTCGAAGCAGTCCCCCAAAGTTAGCCAAATGCTATTCTGTGAATTGATCTTAGAGGGACACTGACAAGGTATTTATGTTCGCCGAGGTATCTTGTTTGACCGTGACCTATAAGAGCCCAACTACCCAGAAAACAATTTGCGGCTCGAAATTCGCTTTCTGTCCGCAATATAACAGCCGGTCACGAATGGGCCGGTTTCAGTCGCGCTCACTCTCTTTTTCATGGTCACGTGGCGTTCGAACTGTGTACCAAATAGTATTCAAAGTCGTGGGTTATCGAAGGAACACATTCAATAGGGGCATTCACTGGACGCCATATTTGAGGTCAATGTTTAGAGCGCATGCTCAGAACGAGCTTACATTAATAGCCTGCTAAGACCGGCAATCTTGATGGTGTGGAATGCACGTTGCAAAAGAACTGTGGAAGTTGGCCGTCAGCACGTGCTCAGCAACCACGCACACGGATATGGCCGCCAGCGAATACTCCCTATACTAATAAAAGAAAAGAATACGAACCCCATTTTGGTGGCCTTCACGCAGCTGCAAATTACGTTGAATGAAAATAAAAACAAGTTTCAGAGATCACAGGCAGTTTATGTAAACGTTGATTCTCAATTTGGCGACGTACCGCGGGCTGCATGACGCGAAGGCGGCGCACGACGGACCAACTTTGCGACGGACGCGGGACCGCTACTTCGGAACTGTCGCTCGTGGCACCGGCTAATCGATCAAGCGCAGAACATCGAGCGGAAGGAATATAAGTGCGAAACAATCGCACGACAAACTGTGCTTGCAACTTTGCCGTCTGCTTCACACGTCGGAGGAGCGGAGAGAAAAAACGCAGTCGGGTGTAGCCACGTGACTTCCGGCCATGAGCTTCCGTGCTCGTGTTTTGGTTTCGGTTTCGAGCAGTTCAGTTTTTTGGCTTTATTAAAAATATACGTGACTCCGTAGCAAAATATTGATTGGGTAGTCTACAGACACCATAATAAATCAACTGGCAAAATATTAAAAAAATATTTTAGGGGTGTCAGTGTCCCTTCAAAAGGCAAGTCCGCTCGCAAGTCTAACCATAACAAAGACCAAATGCGAGATATCGCTCTAGCTGGGCAACGTATGACAAGAGGTAATTGCGTCAGAAGGACATCTCAATCGGCTAAGACCGATAAGAAAAATGCAGTCACCTGGTTCTTAGCGAGCTGCCAGCGGGGTAGCTGTTATTGAAGCAAAACTGGGCAACGCGTTGTGCCACGACGTCACTTTTGTACGACCATTTTTTTGCTGTTGTACCTTTCGATGCTGCTTCTCATGTTTGTGAGCTGCTCAAGTTTTCTACTTTTCCGTTATGTTCTGGGAACAATTGTGAGCCTCTCGTGTAACGCCTTTATAACCAGCGTTTCAGCGACGACTCAGAAGACCCTAAAAATAGGATTGTTGAGGGAAAAAAAGGAGACTATTTACGGGAACAAACTGGCAACCGCAGTGGACATCAGGGATGCCAGAACCATACTGATTTGCTGAATAAATGTTAAAACGCTAAAATGTACCATTTAACTTTTCAATAAGTGAAAATAAACGTATGGTTCAAATAAGAAACTTGCTGAGCGGCGTCGAAAACTACTAAATTGACTAAGTTTAGAAAAATAAAACGGAAGTTCAGCATTTTATGGCGTAAAACAAAAACGCTATATTTGGACGCGTTTCGAGATTTCGTGTTTCCTATAGGAACGCATCTGCACTAGCGGCCCTGACTCCACGCGGCCGAAGCGCGCAGCTACCACATCGCGCACGTTTTTTTTTTTTGTTCTTTTTTTGAAGCCGGAGAAGGCTGAATTTTTGTTATACTTTTTCTAAAATGAGTTGATATAGATGTCTTTGATTATGCTGAGCAAGTTTTTAGTTGGAACCAGATGTTTATTTTCACTAATTAGAAGTATGTAACATTTAGTGTAATATTTAGATCATTCGTTTTGTTTTTGCACTCTTCGTTTGTGCCGTTGCTGGCACTTTGTTCCCGTAGAATCTTTTTTTTTCTCAACCACTTTAGAGATTTTCGAGTCTGCACGGAAACACCCAGTATACAGGTTGTTTCACAAACGACTGAAAATATTCTTTTGTTATAGTAAACGCTTGAAATGAAAAAAAAAAAGATTTATTATTGACCGCGGAAAAGGTCAAGGTATGAATAAATGTGATAATTAACTATATAATTCTGTAAAATTTGCGACTTATTTCTTAAATATTTGTCTCATTTGTCAGATTACAAATAGAGATTTCTTGCCCATCGTCCAAATATGATATAGCAATTGTTAAAAGTAAGAGAACCTAATTATTGTTCGTGCTGTTTTCTGGTGAACATAGACTGTTTAGAGTCTGTAATACCGAAACTAAGTAGAAAACAAGGCCAAAAGCTGCTGCGCCCGGCGCTACATCAGAGTGCGGCGTGCCTGGTAAGTTCCATGCTTCACTCTAACTGCCGTCCGCCTCGGGAATAGCGTTATGCTGAAGGTATACTTTTTAGTTAAAGTGCCACTTTTAAATTAGTATCAGTGTTTGGTGAAACACCCTTACATTCGTAAGTTATACTGTGCGGCTTGCAAAACACTCGAAGTGGAAGATATGGGTCGATGACGTTTGTCGGGTAAAGTTTGGAATGCTGTGGGCATTATGCACCAAACCAAAACCGTACTAGCTGTCTCTTCATGCCGGCCTAGTTACGAACGGGATGTGTGCTTCCTGGCAGCAGTTGGTTTCTCACAAAAAACAAGAAATGATGTTGTGTCGTCGCTGTTAACTTATATACCTTTTCCACAAGGGCGTCCTGAATGTTGTCACTTCTGGTATGCGTTAAATACATCGTTTTGATCTTTCCACGCCGCTGGAAGGTGTTCACGAACAATTCGTGATTGTCACACAGTCCTTTGCGCCTAACCTATATTTTTCCGTATATTCCAGGTTGAAATACCTTACTATTTTTTCGTCCCACATACCAGATACGGAACCCACGTGAATGACAACGAAACAAACTAACGTCTATACCATCCACCCGCTCCTCTGGCGAGCGGACGATACACGATGCCTATCACGCGAGGTGCCAGTCATATATTCTCTGAAGAAAATACAGATATAAACCTAATCGGAGGTTAAGTCCCGTGCATAGCAGAAAAACACGGAAAACCATCGTGCCACCGGTCGCGCGGGCGCCGCACGATTGCCTCCAATTTTGGTTTGACCAGGGGCCTTAGACTCGTCAAACACAAAGTTTGAGCCGAAGGTACACGGAGTCGCCGGTTGTATTTCGTCGAAAAAAGCGCAGCATCATCGTCGTAGGAGTTCATTCGGCGCGCCATATACACCGACTCAACTCTATGACGTCACGCCGCTACGGCGGCGCTGCTGTCGGTACCGCGCATGCGCGGAAGTTTTGCCTCACGCGAATCAAGTTTCTCCGCACCCGCAGTGACCACACCCGGCATGGGCAATCGCGGTCTTGTCTGTAAACAGTGTGATGGTGTAGAAACTTCGACCCCTATACTAGCAGACGACTGCGAACAACAGAATGTTTCTCTACTCCCCGTATATTTTACAGCCATGCCATTGGCCACGGTGTTACTTGTCGCATCTAGAACGTGGCAATTCGGCCGCATGCCAAAAGTTTCTTTTTCAAATTTCGACCAGCTTTTCAACTTGGTACCGCCGAACTCTTCATTCTCAGAAGAAAAGACACCGCTAATAGAGCGGAAAAGGAGACAGTGAAAACGGTTAAAGGTGTAATGAAATAGCTATAACAATCTGTCGTAATCTCTTTGTGTTTAACATATAATAAATTTGTTACTCAGCCCAGAGAGGATCTCGACTCTAGAGTTTGTTGAAAACTAGATTTATGGAAGAACGTCCTTTGTGGAGACAAAAGCGCGAAAATACAAAATGGGCTTCGGCACCAACCAAGTTTTTGAACGCAGCTGCGCACATTCATTGTCGACACCTGCGTCGGGCTTAGTGATAGACCGCGTACCCGCCTACAATACATTGAGAGTTGCGCTGGAAAAGAGTACATATTACTCCCAACAATAGTAATGAACGTTGTAAAGAGAACAGGGAAGTTGTGTGGCTAGAATGATTAGAAGAACAACCCATTCTTGAAGACGAGAGGCTAGCTCGAAAGCATACTCACCCATGTTTAATGAGTCTTTAGCTTCGCTGGCAGCAGCTCACGCGGTCTGTGCGCAACCGCCTGGAATTGGGGCTGCCAGCTCAACGACAGGTGTGCGCACATACATGATTAGTTGAACCAGTAAAAGTCGTTTTATCTGCTCTGCACCCCAGGTTTATTCGTGGCTCTCTGGCAGAGCGTTACATGGCGCGCGTGACAAGCAGCGCGTGAGTTGTACATTAGTGCTATTTTTGGTAAATAAGTAGCAACTTTGTTACTTTCCAAGAACACAAACGAGTAACATATATTCGTTCTGTCTGTGTAACGAGTAACACATATTCAGTCTATCTGTATAACGAATAACAATACCTCGTTCCTTTTTTTTTTTATTTTAAAGAACATGTACAGCTGGCACTGAATGGAAATAACACAGCGGAGCAACCATCGGGAATGGTGACACGTGGCGGGTGTAGCGCGGGGGAGGTCGGCAGACAGCAACCGTTCCCAAAGCGTGTACCCGGAAGTCCGCTCGTCTGCCTCGGGCTTTCGCCGGCCATGTGTGACCGTGCATACGGGGTTTCCATAAAAACAAGAAATCATATACACCCATATGACCCATATCTCAAAATACCATACGAAGGACCATATTAATAAAAGTCTGAAAATTAAGAGGGTTTTGTCAGAAGACCCGAGAGTTTTAGGCGGTTCAAGACAATTTGTCCCTTACGTATACACGTATTGCATACATAAAACACAAAATGCTGTCGATACTGTGCGCCGCGTTTATTTAATTAAAATACCGCCGATTAGAAAGTTACAAAACACTGATGCAAGAGAAACAATGTCATTTATGCGTCGTCTGACATGGAAAGTATAATAGACAACCATGGCCAAACATTAAGTTCACGCGTGCGCTCTTTAATGAGAAAAATGCGTCTAATATATCATACGGTTCATTGATATGGTATTATGTGGCGTATGGGTGCATGCGTTTTTTTACTTCTAGGGATGGGCGTCGACTAAAACTTTAATCGACGCCCATCCGTCGATTAAAGTTTGAACCCGGCTATAACCAGGTTAAAACTTTTCATATTATGATCACCACCCTTTAATCAATTATTCCAGGCATAATATCGCTGAAAGGGCAAGAGTACATTTTGTTATGCTTTTTGTTATACGCCGCAATGTACATTTTTAGCTCTCGATAAACGCAGTCAAATAAATCTGAAAAAAAAAAAACACCCAGGTTATTATGTTAGCTACGAAAGCAAAGGATTTTTCTGGCATTCTTCGGCATGAGGGAGTTTCTTGCCTCTTCACAATCAACCTTGCTGCACTAGAGAGAAATGCTCGAGAGGCGTTTAAAGTTTTAACCGGGAGCGGCATTACTTTTCTTGCGGCCGACACTATCTGAGGAAGGAGGAAACACCGCAATCGCCACCGCAGTTCGCCGTTTGTCACGTCTGCTGTGAAACGATACAGCGTCACTCCCGGACCTTTTTGTTGACCATTCGACACCGTGTCCCGCCGCCATTGAGCGGCATGACGAGCGGCTGGAATTGTGAAAATCGGCTGCTTTGAGAGGATTGACAGCGTCAGTAGTATTAAACACTTTACGAGCGTCATTATGGTGGGACCGACCTCAACGAGGGATTATGAAAAATGTGTCGGCGGCCGTCGACGCCAGAGGGCGAGAGAAAAAATGCCCCAAAGCCCGACAGCTGTGCCTCTGACTGGATGCACTATTAGGGAAAGTGAGGCTGCGGGTCTGAAGCCTTTTGTCCCTTTTGGCACTGTTGGGGAATTTCCGCGTGCAGGGCTGTGTACACTGCCTTCGAGTTGGAATTAGCCCTGGCTTAACTATGAAGGGTGATGTCGGTATTTTTTAGTTTTGCGCCGACAAACAAAATAGTGCTTTGCGTTTCAAAAATAAAAAACACGTCAGCAAAAAAAAATTATATTTGTTTTGATTTCCCCGGTTTCAAGTTGAACCGATTCACCAGTTAATCGCAATTAAAGCATCAACTGATTAATAGGAAGGTTAATCCATCAATCGCTCAGCCCTTTTTCAATAGTATTTTTTTCTTCTTACACGTTGAGAGCAGAGATTTCTTCTTTTCTATTCACTGCTTCACAAAGTTTCACCGTCGTTGGTATCTTTTGAGACGCTGAGCTAGCAATGATTATGGACAAAATATCCGGGTAAAAAAAGAAAACAAATTTTTTTTTGCCAACTATAACGGTATGGCAAAACACCCCCGAAATAGAAAGGTGAGACGGCCCAACCAGTCTCTCTTTCTCTCTCGGCGTACTGCAATTTTACCCTTCCGGCCGCCCGACGCTTACTTGTGCTAATCAATTTTAACGCCGACTGTACGTGATGTACTATTTTCTTCAAAAAGGAAGCATTTTGGATATGATAACGTCTCCTAGAATGCGATGTTACCAAAATTTACCAAAGTCGTGGCACACCAAAAAGAACATATCACTCATGACAATGACAACGATTAATGTTAAACAGAAAATAAGATAACAAAAAAAACACATTCGTAATGCGTGAAATCTTTATTGAAGTCAGAAATCTATTGATCCCGCAGCATCATGAACTCAAATTTTATTAAAGCAATAACGAAAAAAAAAAACTTGCATAATATGCGGCTTGAAACATCAGGGGTTTACGAAAGTTGTGTATTTTCCCGATAACGACTCAGCCGCGTACACTGCTGGACCAAGTGTCGACGAGCGCTTTTCTCCGAACCTTTCCTGTTTCCGTTTTCGGAAGAGATTCCATGAAGAAGACGCCCTCGTAGAGATGTTTGTGCCGAGCACAAGACCCTTGGGAGAAAATAGAAACCGTTTTTTTTATTAGAATTAGATCTGCAAAGATACACTATTAAAGATAAGCGTCGCCCATGTGCTTGCACGGACCGACCCCTAGGTAGGCCTGATGAATCGCAAAGCCCTGAAACACTATATGCGCTGAGAATTTGATAGTTGCAGGTTTATTAGCACAAAGGCAACTAAAGCCATATTTTTTTAAGTGAGCGTGTTATTATAGCATAAAAGCTTAAGAAAGGCAACACAGAAGGATAGAACATCTTTTGTCATAATGTCGGAGAACTTTAATACGACATTTCAGATGCAGTTACCTAGCGCGGACGCAAGTACGATTTTATACAGTTTTACGCCACATCATTCGACACATTATATAACATTATTAAAAGGACTGTGTACTCAGACCTCCGGCAAGGGGGCATACGTAACGAGATCTTGTTTTAGAGAGCACTCGCTATTATTTAATAATTTTTCATTGCAATGCAAACGATCAGTGTTTAGAGATGGAATGGGTCTTCTACTCCTTGTCAAGTATTTCTTGAAAATGTTTCGGGGTAACTGTTGTTAAGTTTAACATTTACCAGCTTATCTTCGTTGTACTGATGTAAAGGGTCGACATTTAGGCAACAGATCTAAAACACGGGGCGTGCGACAATATAAAATTGTATAGCATGTGACCAGTCCACGACAACTCTCAGATCTTTAAAGTCAAACAGTTGCCAGAACTCTAAATAAAATAATGGCGGTATAGTAGACGGTACTACAGCAAAGGAAGAAATAATACTCGTTCTTTTTTTTTTTTCAAAAATATTTTGTAATTTTAGTAAAATAACCCCAGTGACACCTTATTCGTTAAATCGAAAGGCTATACATTGCAGTTCCCAGGAGAGTGTTCGTCAAAGCGTAGACGAATGGTGTCTGAAAGATGGATTTTTTATTGTGCGGGCGCCGTTTCTACAGTGTGCTATATAAAATCCCGCGAAAACAAATTAATACTCCTTATTTATGTCACGCATTTAAGTTTGGAGATATGTGCAATATAACGCGGCACTCCTTTGAATTATGAAATGAAGGAGAGATACCTGCAATAATTTCCTTGATTTCTCTTTCCATTGCTTCACCACCGTTCCCGATACCTTTCTTGGGCACGACAACCGCGGCCGGTGCTTCGCCATAGACCGAGTGCGGCAGGCCAACCACAGCCACCTCCGCGATTCCGTCGTGGTTGGCGAGCAGCAATTCTTCGAGTTCTGCCGGAACCACCTGGTTGTCCAGGCACTTGATCATTTCCTTGATTCTCTCGACAAAGTAAATTCGACCATCTGTGTCGTGGTACGCGAGATCCCCTGGAAGAAGGCAGAGAAGAGCTAGCTCTAATTGTCCGTTTACCAAAAAGGGAGAGTGTTAACAACACGCTGTAAATAAAACGACGTGAGGCTCATTTTTATTCGGACTAGCGCCAAACCAAAACTATAATGTTATAACGATATACTTACCAGACCGACACCATCCGTCACGTTCCCTGAATTGTGCAGTGGCCAGAGGACGCTTGTAGTAGCCTCTAGATGCCGCGGGTGTTCGAAAACAGAGCTCGCCAATTTCATTGGCTTTCAGTGCTTCACCACTGGTCGGATTCACAATCTGCAGAAAGAATCGCCGCTAAAGCATTGTGTGAAAAAATGCTGTGCCAAGGAAGACGTTATTGAGATATCGTTCGAATGTTTGAATAATCCGCAGCATTCTTTACTTGTTGCGGAATCAAACATGCAGTCGAGTTCTTAAGTTTCAGTCCAATTGCCTTTACACTCTTCACCGCATACTACCCGGCAGGTTGTACGTGCTAAACTGGAATATGGAAATACAATTACGTTTTACGTCATATGTTACTAAGCCTGATTTTATAACCAACAAGTTGGTTCCTCGGGCAAATTTGATTTCATTGGGAGACTATCGTATCCGCTCCTTCACAAAAAGCATGCAGCGAATTCCAGAGGTTTGTCAGTGTTATCTCGATGGCAAATTTAAAGCAATAACAATTAAATTCCTCACGATTAATATATCTTAGAGGTCGTTTAGCTTGGTATGTATATTAAGTAGTCTATGGAGAATTCATCCAAAACGTACATGTATTTCAACTGTGCAATGTATGAGTCATGCACACTTAATAATTTTCATATAAAGACTAATTTATTACGGTATTTTACATTAGCAAACAATTATAATTAACCCACAAGTTATGTACTCACAAATAAAAAAAAAGGAAAGGACAGTGGACTTAAATGCTGCACGCCGCAGACGAAGCCACATTTCTACAAATCGCAGTAATAAAAGCAAAATTGTGCCAACACATATTGTTGGGTTTTCCTACTTCTGCGTATAAACTAGAATTCATGCAAAGCACGATTTATCTTGGCATTGGCGTACACCCCGAACCAAAGTGCAGAGCTCGCACGGGATCAAACTACCATAGTCACCGACAGGGTGGGAAGGGCAGGGATGTCTTTCTGCTGTCCCGCCTCATGCACGAGCTTCCATGCCTCCGACAACACGTCGGCGTCTCCTGAGCTTCGAGTGTGCACGTGCAGTCAAAGCACGGCGGAAGGCAACAAGCGTATGCTGGAGTTTGAACGTCGGAAGGAGACGCCTTGCGCTGCTATCGGTGATTTCGGGTCGAATTCCGGTGTAACACAGAAGTAGCCTCTCGGTCAAGCTTGCAGCCGAATCGTGCCGTATCGCCTTCATACGCACCATGCTACTGTGGGCACCTCCTCTGCGGCTAGTTTTTTGGGCTGCATGTAAACAGTCTCCGAGCCCATAGAGCTGATATATTAAAGCCATAGAAAATGATCCGCCACCTCCCTCGCATATTCGGTTGTCTCAAAAGGCCGGAGTTTAGAGGGAGACATTCTTGGTACCGGCGAACCCTGATTGCTGGTGAGACACGGATGAACGCAAAGCAGAAGAAAATATCAGCAAATTCCACTGGAAATTTTAAATCTGAGTATCTACCTGAAATGAACAATAAAATACAATAAAACTCTCAGCCTTTCCACCAGTCCCCATAAACACCTTTCCGACCTCAAGTCGGCAAGCCAGAGTGGAAAGGCTGGAAAGGTTGCCGCCATCTATGAGCGATTGCAGCAACCAGACAACCGGCAAGCCGATTGTATTGTTGCCGCTGTCGTTTATAGATGGCGCTAGCTGTCCGGAGTTTTGTGACGACATCTGTTGGCCCGCGGACACGATACTGGGAAACTAGCCTTTAACAGCTCCGCTGTAAAAAAAAGTTCGAAAGGGTTTAGATGGGACACATAATCCTTTTGTAGATTTTTCCACGAAAACATTTTTCTTTGTATTCTTTATGCCGTTTGGGGCAATTTAGGGGGGGGGGGGTAGCCCTGCTCTAGTGCCCGCCCGGTGATTAGCAAGCTAGACACTTTTGCACGGTTCTCATCCGTTTGCAGAGATGATTGACGTATAAAATGTTCGTGCTAATATTGTTTCTCCGTGCCGTCAGTTTTTTTATTAGACTTATGTCATGTTTGAGAAACAAATTATTTAGATTGGGTCATTATTGTTTCCAAAAATATCACGAGATCGTATTTCCTGTTTTGGTTTCGAACGATAACAAACATGGCTGCCGGTGTTGGCGGCGAGCGTTTCACACACTCCGTAGCTCGTTGAGCTCGCTTGTTTTTAGGAGTGCGAGTTGTTTCGCGTTCATGAAGGTGCTTAGCACAGGATATCCTCAACCGACGTAGTTTGCAGCAGACTCCTGTCGCAGGTACATGCCTTCGAAAGCGCTCTGCGGGCGCTTGTTTTCGTAGCGAGACTTGCTTAAGCATAGCAGTCAGCAAGTCAACTATTTTGCTCGGTCTGGCTTAGTTTGTTCTATGGCGCGCTGTTGATGCTGAATAAATATGTTTGTTCCCATAAACGCGGCTTCGTTACTCTGCAAATCGTGCAACTGTCGTGATTGCGACGAAGATTTCGGTACTGAGAAGTAACCTACACAGTTAGGAATTTGTGAGAAATTTGACTGGAAGATCTCGGGGTGTTCGCCTTGCGTCAGGTTTGCTCAGGTAAGTGTCCGTCGTTTAGATTTCGAAGGCACTGAGCTCTCAAATTTTGTGCGGCGCGCCTGGCTTGCTAGAGCGAATATTTTTAGTCGCGTTTTAATTGTTCGTCATCTCCAACGTTACTACAACATCTCAGTTGGGAAACTGCTCTGAAAAAGTGGCCCCGATCCGTACACCAGATCAGAGTAACGGCGATCGCAACTCCGCCATTTCTCCCGCAGCGTCCACTCGAGGAACTGCACGGGAGTATCGGTTAGGGAGTGTTGCATTTGATAGCGTTTGCTGTGACGGTTCTATTTTGACTTTATTCGGCCATTTTGGCGCCGAAACATATAAGGTGGAAATTGTATCAGGGATGCCAACCCCCGTCTCCCAGGCGAACGCGCCGCGGGTTACTACCGAAGTTAGGACGCGCTCTGATCGGGAAGTGCTATCTGAAATTACAGGTGTGACATGGTTGTATAAAAACAATGTTAATTGTGCCACAAAACCTTGCAAACTAAAGTTTTTTGAAAACATATCGCGCCTGTCATTTTGTTCTAATCTCCAATAAATGTTCCCACAAAGAGAGCTTTTTCCGTCTGTTTTTACGCAGAAACATGCTTTCTAAAAGTTTATGGTGACCACAGTAAAGAAAGAGATTGAGCCGCCATCTTGGCACCTCGAGCCTGGAAGTTTCAGTCACTGATCTCTATTGTAGTAGGCTGATGCATGCCGCGGCCCGGCACTGGGCCGAGTGTCGCAACCGGCGGCCATTGATTGACACCAGCCAATGCATGGGACTCCATGGGAAGAACGAGAAAAAGTGGCGTTTCCCCCGTTTCTAAGCTGTTGTCGGCACTGAAACTTTTTGGATGCTTTGCAATAAGCCCGTCAAATAGCTTGCGTACAAACATTAAAAACTGACAGCCCTCGCAGTTCTTATAAATAAATATTTTGTGGTCGAGAGTGACTCCGGTGCAGCTCAACGAAACGAGAGTTACCTAAAGTTACCGCGGAGTCGGTGGCGGTTTTGTTGAGTTGGGTTTAGCCGACGACAAGCTCGAAGGCTTCGCTACGCGGAATTCGCTCCCTCCCGGAAAGCAGCTGTCGAGATGGAACTTCTTTATCATTCATCAACTTCTGGGCTTCCCCGAGGACGGTATTATTGACGGCAAGTTCATTTGTTTACTCCACTACGAGAGCAAGCTTGCCAGCTCAGCCGTAGGTGCTCCGGTACGTTTGATTTTTTTAATCGGCGTTTGAACGTTTGAAAAATACCAATTCGATCTCCAAACACCCGACATAAGGATCGTAGCACACCATAAAATACTTGCTTCTGAGCTCAGCGTACTTGCTCCAATACTCTTACTTTTGTGCGTTTCTCCCATAGACTCGCGTGTATTGCCCGTTGTCAAGCAATGGCCGCCGGTGGCGACACCGACGGGCTCCCGATCCGCGATCCAGCCTACTACAATAGAGATCAGTGGTTTCAGTACCCTGGGAACATTCAGTAACTCGCTAAAGGGTGGCGCTGTTATCGTATTTAGCTCGGTCTCGGGGGGCGCCAACGACCCAGCTTTCAATGGTGAGTTTCCCAGCTGCGTGTTTTAGTAACGTTGGTCATGACTAACGAGGCAGAGGGACTTAGAGCGACAAACTGGTATCCCGTTCACAAGGCAAAATGACGCCCACTTGGCCGCCGCCATGTTGTACAATTTTGACCAATGGACACGTGACCGTACCAAATCCTGAGGCTTTTACGCAAAACTGAGTCGAGATTTGTATTGTGATCGCTGTAAAAAACATGATAAACTATTTTTTCAATACTGTTAGCCCCAGAGATCAGTGTCCAGCTCCAATAAAAACCCAAAATACAGCACCGCGGCTGACGGCATCTAGCGGAGGCATTGCGAAGCTGCCCGAGCTTTTGTCGTAAAAGCACATTTTGAACTTAAAACAAACGAAACATAACTTATCTGGTGGGTACTGTTATTAAAACTCAATAAGCAATTATTTGTGCGCGGTGCTTCGTTAAAATCTAGACGTAAAATAAAAGGTCACGTGTCTAGAGGTCAAAAATGTGCAACATGGCGGCAGCCAATGGGGGTCACTTTCAGCTGCCAGTTTATCGCTCTAAGGTCCTCTACCTCGTTGGTCATGACGCTCACCCACCTTGTTCGTGGACGCTATGCAAGAAAACAAAAAGAACGGAGAAGCTGAAAGGGCTACATATTTAATTTTTGTATTTTTTAGTTCTTTCGGTCGCTCTTCAACTCACATCGACACACGCTGGCACACTCTTGTATTAGACCATGGCTTGCACATGATGGAACGCTATAAAAACAACGTTGGCAAAAACGCCGTTTCATGGTCGCGTCTGGCGATCGTCGCTGATGGTTTTAGACGGGGACGAAATAGCAGACGGAATCAAGCGACGGCGGACACGGACGGGCCGCTTTCATCGTCGTTCGCTTCCGCGCTTGTGCCTGCGCGACTAGCGTACGGTGTAGGCGGCAGACTTGAACGCACCGGATGTCGCGACAGTAATCCATTAGGCTTGCGAACATGTTTAACCGAGCAGCCAAGCCGATCCAGTAGTAATGGGCGGGGCCACCACTGTGGGCGGGCCTAGAGCGGGTGGTGAACTCTACCTAAATTTCGCCTAGCGTCGTAAATGTGACGCGATTTTTTGAGGGGAAACTCAAAAAAAAAAAAACAAATACGTGCGACTAATAAACTTTCTAAACTTTTTCTTCATTTTAGTTTTTTTTTATTATCGGGCATGCGTGCTGGTGTATAAATAACCAAGTAGCTCTCACTTACTACGAAAATGTCGATTGATGCACGTCATAGCATGTTTTTCAGACAAAGCTTTTTTGTTTGAAGAAAACTGGGTTTGAAAGTACATGCATTTAATTTATTTAGTTTATCTAAAAACTTGCCTTAAAGCCTTAGCAGGGTTTTAATCGACAGAGACGTAATATATGTAACCCTAAAATACGGTAAAAAAAACTCTGTCTGAATTTCGCACGTTTTCAGACTGACGCATTGTCCAATGTCAAACTTACAGGTCCTCCAAAGCCGGGATAGAAACAAAAGAACGTAATCTGTTACCTTAATTTCCACCATGGCACAAGGCCATCCGACGTTAGTGTAACAGACGGCGTCCCTGGGCGGAACGCAGATGGCCCCGTTCGACTCGGTCATTCCCGTAGATATACCTCAGGCTCCGAAGGTTCCCGAAGGTGCTCAAGGACAGCTTTGCCAACTGCTCCGAGAGCACGCTACCGCCGACACCGATATGCAGCACCGTGTCCAGCCTCCGGTCCGCGGACCGAGCGTACTGCACCAGGTTCCGAAGGCGCGTCGGAAAACAGGTCAGAGCCGTTACCTGCAAGATGAGAGGCGAGCAAAGCCTCATCGAGCCGTGGACAGACTGCTAACATGTCGTACGAAAGACACCCTGCACAAACTACAGAGTTTAGGGAACCGTTTTTGCACGCCCGATACGGTACGACGGGCCGCCCGGTACGAACTGCGCATGTGCGAGCCTTCTGCGGTAGCGCATGCGCAGTTCGTGCCGGAGGGTCCATCGTATCGAATCGGACGTGCAAAAACAGTTCCCTAAAACTCTCTACTGTCTGGGACGCGTGTCCTTCTTGTGTGACGCTCCCGCCACTTTGGTCATCCAGAAAGTGTCTCCAAACCTGTTGGAAGCACACATGTGTATGAAGTGAACTTGGTTCGAACATGTCTAAAGCGTGTCCGCAGATAATTATGTCCCAATATCTGCAGCAAACAGCGTGTCTTTTGTATGACGCATGAGCGATGTGTCGCCGGCTTCGAGGCTGGTCCACACACCTCTGAGGGTGACCGCGTGCGTTGTGCCCGCTTGGTGGCCACTCATGACGAGAGCAACACACTGCGCGCCATCTACGATGAAGTCCTGGAACACCTATGATCAGCGTATTTCCTAGTTCTTAGAAATTCCATCTTAAGCTCGAAATGATCTCGACAATGTCAAAGCCGACCCTTTGTCAGAAGTAGCGAGTAGATTTAATACTCGTCAAAACTGCGAAATCTTTAGTCTACAATACGCAGACCGGAAGTGTTCCAGAACTGCCAGATAGTTGATGTACCTTCTCTTGCCAAGAGCGGTCAGAAGCGGGCACGAGGCACACGGCCACACTCAAACATTGATGTGTGGATTAGCCTTCACTCTACGCGGCACCCCGCAGATGTACTCACTCCAGTCAGGGCGATGGGGCTTAGCTGAGGATGATTTTGGAACGATACTTTCTGGGTAGGAGAAAAAATAAGTCACAAATTGCCCTGCAATTCTGCTTCTACGTGACATCTTCTCGGTTAGGGCTAGTGGTGCTAGACCACTAGTGCTAAACTAAGTGTTTAGTTTAGTTAGGTGCGAGTTAGGGTTAGGTAGAGTTAAATTTTGAGTTCAAGTTTGCGCTAGTTAGAGTAAGTGGTGCTATCTCCCCGTTTCATGTGTCGATTTTCCCCCTAAATGCTTGCGGTGCCTGGAGCGCGTCTTCGACTGGTGTGTTTACCGCGCCATCAAATCTGGTCCCTCCAGTTTCGTCTGGTGACGTCTGATGACGACATACGAACGTGGCCTCTGAGCAGGGCTAAGAACCGTTGTAGTTGACTGGGCGTCTTGCGCCCAAACTTCTTCCTTTTCTTGGAAATGGCGAAGACCCCGAGTAGCGTGGCAAGCATTGAAGTCTCTCTGCTGCCTACGGCGCTGGGCGGCGTCGCGCTCGTTGAAGTCCTGGTCTTGGGGCCATTCCGGAACCAGGCTTGCGGCGGTGACGGGCAGAAGTGTTCGTAGAGGACGTCCCATAAGAAGCTGGGCCGGGCTGTACCCCGACACGCCAGGGGTGTTCCGGTACGCCTCCTCTAAGCTTCCCCGTTTTATTGAGGTTAGCGAGGCCTACTCGTGAGGCTGGCGAATTCATAACAATTTGGAAAGTCTCGGAACGCTTTGCAAGAAAACTGCGGGTCATTGTCGCTGAAGGACGTCTGCGGAATGCCATATCGGGCGAAGGTGCTCTTGATGGCACAGATGATGGGATTAGCGGACGTTGAACGGAGCGTTATGACCTCGATGCTAGTTGACGACGAGAAGAAAGTGCTGGACATCCAGGTAGAACAAATCAGCGGCAACCCGCTCCCATGACTAGGGAGGGGTTTCGGTGGCTAGCATGGGCTTGTAGCGCTGAACTTGGATGCTTGCACACGCAGCACAGTTCTCAACGGCCGTCCTCACCTGGCTCATGAGGTCCGGCCTGCACACCGAGTCATTGGCTAGGGCCAGACACCAGTCCACACCTCGGTGTCTGTCGTGGAGCAGGCCCACGATGTCCTTGCGCAGCAGTGACGGTGCAACTAGACGTCAACCCATGAGCAGCAGGTCTTCGCAAATGGAAAACTCGCCACGGCGGTCCCAATAGCGTGTCATGTTCAGGGGAAGCCAATCCCGTCTTGGACAACTTCTCGTGCAGTATACATTCAGGGCAGAGCAATGAACATCTGAAGCCTGATGTCTTTTGAAGTCGTCGAGGCATAGTGCCAGAGTCGAAGAAAGGGCTGTCACGATTTGGGGCACTGAAGAGCTCGACGCTGTGTGTGGTAGAGAAAGTTCTAGAGAGGCCTTCTGGATCTCTTGACAGCGTGTCGGCAGTGTCGGGGTTCTTTCCCGGGACGTAATATACCGAGAAGTGGTAGCGCAGAAGTATGATGCGGAAAGGCTAGATGCGGGGCGTTTTTGCATCAGCGGCTGGTGGTCAGACTTCGCTACGAAGCTGGGGCCGCGCAGAAATTCTTCAAAGCGCTGAACTGCTCACGAGACCCCGAGCGCTTCCTTCTTGATTTGACTGTACCGCTCTTCGGCAGTAGTCAAGGCACGCGATGCAAAAGCGACCACTCGACGTTCCCCTCATGGTTGCTCCTGTTTTAATACGGCTCAGAGGCCATGCGACCTAGCATCTGCGTATATGGTCATGGTGTCGTCGCGGGCGACGCAAGAGCTGGATGCCACCATCCTCTTCAGCGTCTCGAACTCTGTAGCTTGGCCAAATCCCCAGGTCTAGACTGTATTTTTATACAAAAGGAGCCTGATCGGCGTAGTCGTGGCAGACAGATTCAGCAAGAATTGTACAACGTGGTTCAGAAGGCTCAGGAGCCGTCGAAAAACCGTGCCGATACGTCGGAGGTCGCTTACTCATGATGGCGGAGACCATGTCCGGGTCCGGAGGGGATCCCCTTGGCACTGACGGCCACGCCCAGGAATTTGACGAATAAAACGCGAAACTGACACTTGGAGACGTTAAGCGTCACGCCAGCTTGCTGAAGTCTCTTCAGGACGGCGTAGAGTCTAGCGTCGTGCTGGGATCTGTTCCTGCCAAAAACGAAGATGTAGTCCACGATGTTGACGCGCCCGTCGAATCTCTCGAGTATACGTGACATCTGGCGTTGAAACACCTCCGGGGCTGAGGTGATGCCGAAGGGAAGGCGTCTGTAGCAGTAACGCCCAAAAGGCCTTGATAAACGTTGTGTATTGGCTGCTTTCGAAGAGACGCACTTGGTAGAACCCCGATGTCGCATCGAGTTTCGAGAAGAGAATAGCACTTCCCAGTGGTCCAAGAACCTGGTCAATGGTCGTCAACAGGTACCTCTCCGGGAGAAGGACCTGGTTAAGCTTGGTTGGATTGGCGCATAGCCACCCGCAGCCTTGGGTACCACTACGAGGCCGGCGTCTCAACACGCCGAATGGCACGTTCTCATTCTATTTGGTGCGCCTAGGTGTCTCCAACCAGAGTGTCGAACCGAAATT
>JAZHYW010046420.1:0-20996 GCA_037355805.1 Ixodes ricinus
CTCCCCTACACATTGGCAGCTTTGCTTCACACAAAACCCGCCGCCTTTTCTTTTTCTTAAAAAAAATTAAATATAAGACAAATATAACTTGGCAACTAGAACTGAGCGGTTAACATGAATCAGTCAGTCAGCGTTCAATCGTATCAACTGCCATGTAAGGCCCATACCGGCAGAAGCAGCCACTGCATTTCTTCGCCGAGGCCTGCGTTGGCATTTTATATCGTTGTTTCGGTACTGATCGTGTTTAAGGCAGTGCAGTTGAAGAAATTTGTCCACGGGTAAAGAACGCCATTTCGTCGCTAGGGCACTTTGTATTTGTCTTGTACACTGACAGATTTGCCAGACGTTTAATCCAGTGTCACGTGCGCTGCTTGGTGGTTCTTTTTTACCTTAGAGTGCACCGAAAGCTACGTTCGCAAGGTCACAACATTGAGAGGTGTTCATATTGTTTGGCAGCACGTGCTGCGAGAGCAGCCATCGAGCTACGAGCTTGGACTCGCAGTCCCCAATTCGGTCCACGGTAACCCGGGATTTAGAGCCAGATCCGATCCGTGGACTAACAGCGGACCTGCGGATTTCTCCGTAATGACGTCAAGGTTACGTGATACGCACATTTCTCTTGCCCGCGGACCTAGTTTCCTTAGTTTGTCCGCCGTGTGAATACACCTTTAAAAGCGAAGCTGAAGCGTCCCCCAAGTTTTTTTGGTTTTTTTGTAGGCGGTGTATTGCCCCTGTGAATTCCATTTCTTTTTAGTTTTACGGCTAGGTTGATTGCTTGCTTGCATATTTTAAACGTTCTTGTCGCATAGTTTTATCCTTGGGGCGAAGAGTTGTAAATATGGAGTGTACAAATTAATTTGTACGTCGTTGATTTAGCAGAATACCCTATAAATAAGGCGCAAAGTGCGCTAGGATAAATCTTTTTCTAATTGTTCCGCAAATAGTAAAGTTATGCCGCGTATCAATCAGGAATGGTAATCACATTTGACGTCTAGGTGTAACTCAACCCTTCATATAAACAAAAATGCCAAAGTGCGAAATCAATTCTCGACAAGCTTCGGAACACACTACTACTGATGTTCAAAAAAAGAAAAAAGAAACTATCACGCCGCAAACAATCCTGCTTCTCTGTTTTAGACCCACGAGACCAGTCTATTTGATTGACAGGCAATCACCCGCTCACGTCAAAATTTTGAGATGCGTGCGGCACGCTTACTATATAACTAGAGGGAACCCCCCCCCCCCCCTCCCAAAACACGTAGACAAATAAGGAAGAGAACATAAACCACGCGCCGGGACCGGGGCGGACGACGTCTGGAAAACAGCTGCTTTTCACCGCTCCGCGCTAACCAATCATAACCCTTCCACTAGTTCCTGACGTTTTCTCGTCTAGCAAGAGGTTAGTTGACTTTTAGGTAGTTCTCTTTTCAATTCGAGACAAAGTCGCAGGTGGGAAGCTCTTCATCGAGAAAGCCAACCTCGTCAATACTCGTCTTTCGCGCGTCAAGCTTAGAACCCGACCGCGACAAACCTGTTTTTGGTTAAGGGTAGCGGAAGAAATTTGACTCCTGACACGTGCACATCCCTAAAAGTAGACGTTTGTTAATTTAAGAAGTCGCCTCCGTTCATCTGTTCATCAAGAAGTTCATCTGTCAGCAAACTGCGCGTTCTTTCGTTGGCGGTGAACCCAAGATAGCTTCCGTCAGTAATCAATATACGTAGAGTAGTCACACATCATCTCAAAATAATTCAGTCATTGGTACAATGAAAAAGCAAAGGTTTTTTCCAGCCTATTGGAAGTTTCAGGCACGTTTACTCTCCAAAAGAAAGTTCAGACTCTGAATGCAAAAGCACCTTACCATAAACATATTTTCTACTCTTAGTTTTAAAGTTTTCATCATTATATATTTATTTTTTATGCAAAGCTTATTTCGGCACACAAACATGATTTACGGGGTTGAATAATGTATACGTCGATAGTTTTTGTCTTCATTGTAATAGAATTTGTCAACTCATAAAACAACATATAAAGTGTAGTTGTTTTTTTTTTTAGTGGATATTTGAGTAAAGTTATTATTCGAAAAAAAGATTATGTGAGTTCTGTCTTTGATTGTGAGTGCGGTAACTTGTATACAAAGCACAATTAAACATGTCAGGAATTGTTACCCTGGACGAACCATGTGGATGATGTAATGATTTATAGTTTATATATAGTCAGAGGAAACATGGAGCAAGGCTAGCCTTTTTTCTACCGAAGACTGCAGGAGTATGTGGTTGCTGAGTGTGCTTTTTCTACTCTCTTACTTTGTAACTATGTGCCTCTTTACTAAGTTACCCAGGCACCAAGGAGCATGCTAGGGACGTAGTTCAACGCACTGCACATGCTGGCGTCTGCAGAGGTAACTGTTCTGAAGCAAAATCCTAAAACAAATGGCACCTTTCCACGCGCGTTCGTCAACACCTTATTTTGGTTCTTTACTTGGAATCGTTTATACGGCAAATTCGAGCGCATGCGGCGCGAATACTTACATTTTAAGCATTCTCGTTGATGCTTGGGTAATTTAGCAATAGGCATATTCTTATAACGAACATCATCGAACAAAACGAACGTACTGCAAGAACCTTGCAAGATATCAATAGCAAAATACTTTTTAATATATAAAATATTATGGAGCCTTGTGCACAACACCCAGTAGGTATGTTTGTGCTAGAATCTTTTTGTGAACGAATCAGCTAAGAAACCAACTGTATGTTGTTTTTCCTAAGCATTGATACAGACATTCATCAAAGCCGACTAAACGTCAGAACAATTTCACAACCCGACCACTTTGAAAAGAGCAATAGGTGTCATACTCGCGAAGATGGCATCTGAATTTCGAAACATACAAAGATTATAAAAACTGCAATTATGGAATCATACGTCAAGAACATATTTAAACGTGTGAGATTACACCTGTTACCTTAATGAATGCCCAAGTCCAGTCTATGATGTATACAAATTAACTGGAACGCACGGAGGATGTTAGTAGTCCGATCTTACCAGCCAGTTTCGTTGCGCCACCGCTTCCGGTTTGCATCGTGGGAACCGTAGCTTTTCTACATGCGCGCCAGCCCCGCTGTGGGCCTGAGGAAGCAGAGCACGAGACGACACGAGCGGTCATATTCACTGAAATCTGAGTCCTTTAAGGGACAGTTATGGCGGCGTCACGCATTCGTGGAAGGCTTAGTGTGATCGGCCTATAGGGTATATTCACTGGAGGCCATAGCTGTGTGCCCAACTGCTGAGCGCGTGCTGACGGCGAGCTTCCGCAGTTCGTTTGCAACGTGCATTCCGCACTGTCAAAATTCCGGCCTTCGTATACTATTAATGGGAGCTCGTTCTGAGTATGCTCTTTAAACATGTCCGTCAAATATGACATCCAATGAGATACTCCCTAGTGTGCACCTCGACACTGCACGTGCTTCTAATCTTCGGAGCGTGAGTTCACTAAACCAAACCTGTTGAAAGTACATGACCTTTACACATAAGTATCTCTTGTCTGTAAAAAGTAAAATGTGGCACCTCTCGCCACACGCGTTATCTGAGAAAAGAAAGAAATTCAGATTTATTGATGAATGCACAACCTTTCTGCCGATCGCTAAGTATCTATTTCAGATATGCAAACAAAAAGAGCCTTTAACAGAAAGTGACAGAAAGCAAGCAGCACACGGCCACATTCTCTCCATTGTTTTGTTCCCCACGCGACCACGCGTCACACGTTCCCTTCAAGATTTGCAAACCAAACAAAAGGAAGGGCGATGTGAAATTCAGATCTTCCAAACGTTTCGAGTCGTAACAACAAGCGCCTATCAAGATGACCCGATTTCGAAGCAATACACGCGAAATCGTCCCTCCACGAAACGCCACTTTGAACGACCGAACGAAACCAAGAAACCCAAAAAAGAACACTCTAAAAAATATAAAAATGCAAGAAGCTTCCAATCTGCACCATGCAGAAATCACCGGGGGTCCGGGGAACAAATGGGGGGGGGGGGGGACCCATCACCGGCGCCACGTTTTGGAGCGGCCAATACGTCAACCGCCCGTCTACACGCTAACAGGACGAGACGTATACGCATAAGTACGTCACGCGCGTCTCACGTACAAAGCTGCACGGACGGACCCAAACATTTCGCGGCTCCCCAGCGCCGTAACGAGAGCAGCACACGCGATCGCCTCGTTGCCTAACGGAAGGCCTTATCAGATTCCCAACATCTGGCACGCGGAGGAACTGCCTCGCCGCGAAGGCAAACTCGTAGACCTCTTCTTCTGCAAGGCGTCCCAAAGGAAGCCAACGCTCATCTGGAGCTTCTGGTGGGCCTCGTAACTATTCCTTCGCATATGTGTTCTCCGTTTCACCTTGCGATGGAGCACTGCGGACCCTGTATACGAACCGTTCCCGTCAATCCAGCGCTGTGAGCGTGTACGTGCTTGTTCCGACGACGCCGTCTACCCAAAGTAAATTTGTTCTCCGGCTACGGCTCCCCGGTTGAAGATAGCCATCTCGAGCTCGCTGGTGATGACCAGGGGTAAGTTACTCCTCCTCGGAAGAGAAAAAAAGAAGAAGAAAAGGAAGCTTGTGCTCCCGTTGTGAGGGACGATAATGTATTCGTTTTGTGTTGAGCTCTGCTTGGCGTGGTCGTGTCGGTCATGGATTTGTGGCGTGATAAAGTCTCGCGGCAGGAGTGTGTAGTATACTATACGGGATCGCGTGCGGCGGTCACGACTGCAGCTGCCCCGGCAGAACGCTCAGGCGGCGACGCCGGTCTTTTAACCATTCATTAGCGAAAGTAGGGTAAGCGAATTCCTGCTTCGGAACTTGGTCCGGCGGAGCGAGCGGCGGGAAATTAATTTATCAAGCGAAGACGGCAGGACATCTGTCGTCGGATTTCGATCGTGTCACGGAAGTCGCGAGTGACAAAGGTAGGAAGCAATTTAATAAACAAAAGGGAGGTTATTTCATTCGAAATTCTTGGAATTATATACAATGTAAAAAAGCTTCACTCTAGGTTTCGTTAAAAGTCGTCAAAGTGAAGAAAAAAAGTAGAATGAGGGTTTATGTCAACGATGTTTATCGTAGACCCACTTAACTCAGATAAATTGTAAACATACGTACACAGATATGATGCATGACAAACCAGCCATTTAAATATCATCGCTAAGTTATCATGCCTTCAGGATTCCTCGGCCAAGCATAGGCTGCATTTACATGGTTGTAACGCTAGCGCATTGAATCGACTGTGAACCAATCACACGCACGGTGTTCCCCTCTTTGTTCATCTTCCACCCAATCATAGTTGTACAATCACAATTGGATGCTATACGGTAGCATTCATGTTCGCGCAGCAAGGGTCTGACATTAGAAACTCCGGAACATTGAGGTGGCACAATGTGCATGCTCTCAGGGTTGACACTATTTATTTTATCGTTTTTCATCCTTACACTGCATTGGTCCATAAAATTTGTACACAGAAACTAAAATCACGAGAAAAATGTCAAAAAAGCATTGCAAGGTAAAAAACTTCTAACGCCTGTATAAAAAACAAAAAAGCACAAACATCCACGAGCTAGGCTTTTCTTGTACATTGGCTCGCTGTTTCGCACCCATTGGAAGAAGAAAAACTAAAACCAAAAAAAATGATTGTTAAATTTATGTTTGATCGAACATTTCAAGTTCAAGGTGCTGTCACTTTCATCTTATCCTCTTTTGCAATGGTATTTTTTCCTTCTTTTTTGTAGAAGCGCACGGAAAGGAATGCTTCTCTTGAAAAGACGTCACTTAAAACTACTCCCGAGTGGCATGCTCTTGAACTTGTCAGTCCTCCAAGTAGCCCTACGACAAAAACGACGTAACTTGAACGCTCGTAGTTATAATGGACCCAGAGAACAATACGGACGCCGAGTCTTCACGAGTGAAAGTTGACGACCAATTGTGCCGCTTACTTTCCTCCTAGGACAGATGCGACAGACACGCCCAACTGTCGGAACGCCACGCCTCCGCATTTCGACACGCTAAAGAAGGGAAGAACCACCTTGCCGTATTACAAACGGCACCATCCAGCTGTCAGCATTCGCATCGTCCCATTGAAGATACGCATTCGCACACAGACAGTACTCATCAAATCGAGCTATTCGTCGAAAACCGCATCAATGCAGCAGGGAATAGCACCAAAATATCTTCTTACTGGCGTTTCTCAATACTGCACGGCCGTGGTTCCTCCGTCGCCAAGTGCAAGCCACTACGCGTTTATACTTCATTTCACTTTGCGACGCATCGCAAGCCAACAGCCAATCGAGTGCTGTGAACGTGAGACGTGACTACACACCTCACGCATCGCTGCACCCCCTCGCGAAGGTCACGTGACAGACACACGTCATTGGAATGGCTTCGATGGCGCGTAGCATCCTTCTGCGTTTCGTCGTAAAAAGAAACTAAGCATAGATGTGTGCCCAAATAAAGCGAGCAAAAATAACGCGAAAATAAGAAAACAGAGTGCGCGGCGTTGCTCATGGGGTGACGGGACCGCTCCAGACCTTTGCCCTTTTACAGGAGCCGGTGGGAGTGCCCCCGGGGAGGGGTAGAACGGGGCGGGGGTCAGGTCTTCGGCGGCTCCAAGTTCTTCTTCTTCCCACTTCTCCGGGGCGGCCAAGACCTTGAAGCCCGAAAGGGGACCTCTAGGGTTTATCGGGCGGCTCATCTCGCCCGCGATCTTTGCGTCGCCTTCCCCGGCGGGTTGGAGATGCTTATCGCTGGAATGCACCTGGTGCTGTCTCGTATATGTGGGCAGTGGGCCCGGGCTGTTTCTCTTCGTGCCCGCTTCGCAGCGGGCTCTTCTCCCCGCTGGACGGTCTTGTGCCACGCGTGACGGGCAGTGGACAAAGAGGTGAAGAGTCTGTCTTGAGTGCGGGGACATTAGACAGTGGTGGGTCCGGTCGGCAGAGCTTGTTTCGTGCTGTCCGTTGGTGGACTGGTTGACGATGACCACATCTGGTGACAATGGCCAGATGGCGTGCGCCGTTATGTTTTTTTGTTTGTTGTTTTCTCCTGGTATGTCACGTCGTTTGAGTGAGACCGCTCCTCCGTTTGAGCTTGGCGTGGACTGTTGTCTTCTCGAAGACAACGAGGCTGAGGACGACTAGCCGCCCGCGGTCATGGCACGCACTGGCGCCAAGCGCTTATAAAAGTATTTGACTTTAGAAAACAGCTGTAACCAAAGCGTTCACAATGTTTGGGGTGATGGTTATCACGGGTCTTGTTAAAACCCGAGACTGAAGAGCATGAAACGGGACGGAAACACAAAGGTCGTCCACGTTTTTGTTTCTCGGTCTGATCTGATGTAGATACTTTTTTATACAAAAATGTTCCGCATTAGTGAGTGCTGTAATATACTGTTACGAGATTTCTCCTACAATTAAAATGTAAAGCGTAAATAATTCTCACCTTTCGCTGGTGGTACAGAAGTGAGAGTGGAATCCTCAAAGCCAAAGAAGGAGTGACATTCTAAACAGAACGAATATTCATGTTCTCATATACATTTATTGTACTAATATTACGGCTTTTTCTCTTCGTCATCATAGTCTCCTAATCTCTTCGTTATTTTCCGGAAACCGGGATGGCAAGGTTTTGACCGCAATTTATCCGAGTCAAAGTATAGACGCCCTTTGTAAGTGCATAAAATATCAATTGGACCCTTTTATATTTATAATCGATAATCCTCGTTTCTGTCCTTACCTTAGAGCTTGTCGAATTTACCGTAAGGTGAGTTCAAGCATAAACAAAAGTAGCAAATGCACAATTACGACACATATTTGCATAATTACGACACATATACATATGCAAATACATATACACGTTTAGAGCGTAAAATATCAGTCAGCGAAATATGTTTTCTTCCTATCCATATTTTTATTTTTTGCTCGCATCAACATACCAGAGTAACACCAAGCCTCTATTTTATGGTGAGCCTCACTCATAGAGCATCAGCATTCTAATGCATTGTGTATCCATTCAAAACTAACATAATCTTGTTGAAAAATCAGCCGAAATGCAAACAGCATATTAAGCGTTGCGCCTAGGTAAATCCATCTCAACTTGCCGGCGTCTGCCTCCTTGTACTGCCAACAGTCTCGGCATAAAGAACTAAAAAAAACGTCCGACGGTCAGTTGTTTTCTTCATGTGATTTTCACATATAAAACTAACATACGTAATGCAAAAAGAAGTAAAACATCACCAACTCATTAAACTGCACAGAAGCACCTAGCTTTCCTGAAAGAAAAATAAAAAAAATCACGTCTTCAAGTTTTTATTTACATGGTACGTGCCCATCACTTTTTCCTTCCTTGATTCCCACTCTCCCATTTTCCTACGGGCGAAGGATAAAAACCAGCCTCCATCGCGCACGCTTACCGTCACTTCGTCATTCCAACAATCCACATTTTTCTCTGTTACCACGCGCGCAGCTATCCAAGTAGGCAACGCTGCCGTGGCCTAAGGGTTATTGTGCTCTCCTCCCAAGCGAAGAGCCAGGGCTCGATTCTGGGAGCGACGCATCTTTTATTTATTCTTGCCAATTTGTGTTCTGGTAAATTCAAGAATCCTGTGGCTTGTTCGAGGTCCGAATGTTCTACGGGCCGAAACTTCTATGTCAATTGTTCCAAAAGCCAACGCGTGTACATAAGCAAGGGCTCCACGTGGCGAGCCACAGTCAGTCTCGCCCCACCGTTCGACTCTGCTGTTATCCTCTGTTTCCTTTTTATATTTGGGCACAAGTTCGCCCCATTAAACGTTTCAATTTCCCCAGTTATTCTTTGTTTCATCGCCTGTTCATCCGTGACACTATTAGCCCTGAGTGGGACCGTTTGGAGCGCTGCGACCGCTCGATGGTGACGTAGAGACCGGTATCGCGTGACTAGCCAGGTAATTTCTCCACTTTGGTTTGCTTTTGTTGTGTGATTTGACGCGTAGCAGTAGAAACTGTTCGCTAAGTATATTTTTACAATTTTCGCTGAAGGCCGCTCGATCCACCGGTTGCGGACGCGGCAACGTAGATCTCCTGGTCAGAAAATGTCTGATCTCTGCGTTGTCCCCTTGTCATTGCAGAAGTGATGTGCGATGGTAGCTTACGATCTCGTCGCAGTGGCACACTCGTCGATTCTATTTTCTGTTTTCATTGACGTACAGTTCAAATAAACGGCATGGATTAACCTCGCATGATATAGTACGTACACTTAATTTTTCGCGCGTGTCTCTAAAGCTGCGCGAGCAAACTGTGGAAAAACCGGCGATCGGAATGCCAAGTTTGACACCTGCTCGGCCGTGCTCGCGATTGATTTCGGTTGCTCTGTCTGTTCCATACAAGCTGAAAAAAAAAAGAAACTCGTTCGGGGAATTATGCCGTCCCAGAATCTACTTGTTTGGTCACTTGACAAGCTTTCGAAGCCACGACGACGACCGACCAGGTCTTGGTCAGTATGATAAAGCAAATCTGACGAAAATAATCCCTGGAGAAGGGGAACAAGAAGGACAAAGGACAAACACAAATCTCCAAACACAGCTAGGTCATTCTTGTCCAGCTCGCTTGCACGTCGTTCTTGTCCAGCTCGCTTGCACCTTTGCATTTAATTGCATTATCATTATAACACAAATCTGTCAGCTGGTTCACTGGTTACTGTTCTGTAGGCCGCGACGCCACTGCTGTCGCGGTGCTTAAGTTTAATTTGGACGAGATATACAAAAAACAAATTAGACCAAAAGAAACGCTAAATTTTCGTTTATTTTAGCGAATCGGACATGAATTGTGAGCGATATCATCAACCTGCATGCTACCAACGAAGCGCAGAAGCGGTCACGTGATCCTGGCTACTACGTCACGACGAGCAGCCGTCAGATGGCGCCACTCCATCTTCTTAAGGCTATACGGATAGAAACTGAGAGAGAGGAGAAGCCCTCGCGCTCTCCTCCTCTCTTTCAGTTTGTCTGTATATGGTCCAAAAGCGTGCACTACAGGAATTGCCTTATACACACACGTAATAAATTGACTCTGTTGTAAGCCACACGGACAGATATAAACTGCCCAAACAAGGGCGACAATCCCGAGCGACATGTACCGCGCACGCGCACAATAGAGAGCAATCCTGTGGCTACACGCATGCATGGATGCACGGACACCCGCTCCGGCACATCCATCTCCCTTCGCTCGCCGCCCACCACGAAGGCGCTCAGCCGCACAGGACGCGGAAACCGATACGGCAAACGAAAGTCACCGAAGAAAGCTCCGATAACCATCGAGGAATCTTATAGATACTCCGCAGCCCCTTCTACAAGCGCAACAATAAACCCAAAACCTTTCGCGAGTCAGGAAAGAGAGCCCTTTCCTTTTCAACCGAGTGTCAGAGCACTTCCAAGTGCACAAGGAGTTCGAACCGGTTGACACTAAATTAGCCACGGTCTGAAGAGATTAAGAGATCCGTATAATTCAGCCAAACCACTGGGGTCCTTGGGGGTGCCTGACCTTTCCTTTTCTTTGCGTAGACGGTGGGCCATGAAAGAAACTCCTCGTATGCATGCTGGAAAAACCGCGTGGAATAGAAGAGGCTCGCTCGGCGATGTTGACATCTCAAACTCGGATTTCAGTGCCTGCCGATAAGATCGGTTCGATTTAAAGCGTTTATCGTTAGAATCTTGGCCAGAGAAAGGTTTGGCCACAGTCGTCGTATCTGGGTGCGGGATCTGGAGCGACCGTGAAATTTTACAATGAGACGCTGGCCTTTAAACATTTCGTTTTCGCATTCGTTGTCCGGTTTTGTGTGAACGAACGCTTTTAATACGTGAAACATGTGGGCGTCTGCATATATGTTCCCGTAGCAGGAAATACTTCGTTTAAAATTATTTTTATATAAATTGTAATGTAAATACTTTACTAAATTTTACAAATAATGTATATAAGAATGTGATGCTAATTGAAAGAAGTATCAGTACCAAAACCAGCTTTGCAGTCGGCAGTTTTATAATTAAAAATGGCCGTTCACGATTGACCTTACTTGATCGTAAACAAGCGTGAATGATAGCTTTGTAGATGATAAACACCAGCGTTATATTATCAACGTCCTTTGTTTTCATACAGAAGCTATATGTGATTTCCAGCATGTCTGACACGAGCTGAACGAGCTAGAGTTTATCATTTCTCCAAAGGAATCCGTCGCTCAGTAACGATGGATTTGACTGCTTATCTGAGCATTGTCAATGGACAATCATAATCATGTGAGCCGAAGACCGTCTGTTGCGCAGGATTCTGACAACCCCTGAGTCACTGTGCCGATGGGTAGATATGAAAGGTTGGAACTTTTGAAGTAGCAATCGGCCAGAAAATTTGAAACTGTGCTAGCTACTTCTTTACGCCTATTGAATATAAGGACGCGTGCGTTTCTCTTTGTTGCGGCGTAAAAAGGTGGGTCTTCTGGAGCCTCGAGACACGAAGAATGTGCGAGTTGTTTTACATTATTTGCTATGAGATACTATATGCTGTCGGTTAGCTCTCTCCAAGTCCTGTCTGCTAGACTCGGCCGATGGGCACTCTGGCTTCGTGAATAAGATTTGACTATTCTTTACAAGTCCGCGGTTACAAGCATCTGGACGCAGACGCTCTTTCCTGGTGTTCGCTGTCTATTCCGCACCTCCACCACAGTGTGAGAAAGATCAGGCGAAAGAGACTGGCACCAGAGAGAGAATTTAATTTTTACCGCTCTTGACCAGGCGCCAATGTGAGAGGGTGAAGCGCTTCCGTTCGCTCGACCAAAGTGATGATGATGATCGCAAACTGATGAGCAAAATGTTTGGTGACGACAATGAAGTTACATTAAATCCTCACATTACTAAATACATGTACTGTCAGAAGTTGTGGAATTGACACATTTTAACACAACAAAATATGCGGTGCAACGGGTTCCCACAAATCACGAAGAAAAATGTCCTCCAAACGGTAGTCTGACATTCTCCTGTCCTTCGCACATTTCTTTCTACCCCACCCCCACCCCAATATTTTTATATAGTATTTTTGCTCCCATTCTAATACGGGCGCAAAATATTTTCTTCGAGTGTTCCTCTCCTGCCATTGCCCCTTGAAATAGAAGGAATGTAAAAAAAGAAATATGAACCTCACATACGAGGTTCTCCAATTGCATGCACCGCGGCGCTCAGTGGACCGGACAACAGGTCGCCTTCTCCCCCTAGGGTCCGACTGTGGAATGGGCTACCACCCGTGCCTTGAACGTTCCGCACCAACAAAAAGAAAATAGCAATAACAAAGATATCAAAGAAGCGTGATAAAGTTCGACGTAGACGAATAGCTAACAAGATCTAGTTCCCGTCTTTTCTCCTTCCCTTTCCCAGTCTGAATCGAGGGCGAGGATATTTTAAAGAGGCCCGTTTTTCTTCGGTCACACACCACCACCCTGGCCACACTGCTGCGTGATGCACGGGCGTTTTGGCTAATCCCGCGGGGAGCATTATCGCCGGACAGCTCCGCCGCGGCGTCCAGGTGCGTTCTGGTGGTCAGCCGCGGCCGCCCACGGCTGACGCAAGGCACAATAGCCGCCATTGTGCCCAGACTCCGTCTTGCGGGTCTTTCTCTCTGCATGTCTGTCGCCCGGACAGACGGACTGCGCGCGCGCCCCGAACCCTGCCCGCGAACGACTGCATGCCAGCCGGCAGGCACGGAAATGTATTCTGGTCTTTCGGAACTCCGTTTGATGCAGAAACTTCAGTTCCTAGCGACGCGCTGAGGTGGTGGCGATGGCTGTAGCACAGAGCATGCTGCACTTCCTCCTTCGAAAAGCGAGTTACTGCGCATGTGCAGGCCCACGGTTTGCGTGCGCAAAGGTTGTTGTTTATCAATAGTAGGTTGGTGCATACATATTGTGAAGACCTCAATGTTACATACATTTGCGCTAAACGCGAAAATTTCTCCGACCCAACTATCGTCTCAAATTGACGTATTCCTGTATTCGCTAGAAGTGGTATACCTTTTTGAAGTCGTTAAATAGTTTTTTTTTTCTAATTTATAACAATCAGGTGTCTTCTGCGCACTTTCGTAGGGATGGGTGGTTGCACGCAAGCATCCGTAGCGACATGAAGGTAGAAGATTGTTTGAAGAAAATTGGAGACTATTTTCTTGAGAAGCAACAGTCTCGAAGGCTTGGTAGAAAAATACAAAACATAAGAAATGTCGAGGGAATGAACCGCTCACTGCATTGTCTGCAAGTATACGTAATTTTACTTGAAATAGTTTCCCGAAACATGACCGCGCACTCTGTTCGCACACCTCAAAAGCTCTAGAGAGAATAAAACGACTCGAAGAAACTGGGGCTATATAACGGCTTAAGTTGACACAGTAAAGAATAAAGACCATCTGCTTGATTTATATATTCATAAAATTGTTAGGATAGCAATTGGGCTCGAGCTAAATATATATATATATATATATATATATATATATATATATATATATATATATATATATATATATATATATATATATATATATATATATATATATATATATATATATATTTCAAAGCTTGAACCATTTTCAATTTTCAATATTTGTGTGTCTGATTTGTTCATTACACATGTTTAAGGACAGCTAAGGGTTCATTATGAAGGAAAAAGACATATTGGGACTGATATCAAGAGGTGGTGTTTTTCTATTGCCTAGTTAGTTTGGGTAAAATATAATTTACGTTTGTTATAACAAGCTAGACGACTTGGAATGTGATAGAAACAATGAAAATAAAAACGAGGCAAAAAAAATCTCGATGACACACACATACTATACGACTTTAAGGGATATCTTAAAGGGGCGCTCAAGCTCTTTTTATAGAACCTTGTTTTTAATGGGATATTGTAGGGCTTTGGTCAATAAAAATGACCAGTTCTTGATGGCAAGAAGTGCTAGTAAACTCACAGCAATAGAAATACACGGGCACTAGGGGAGGGCCGGGGGGGGGGGGGGGGGGGCATCCTCGTGTTTCCTTTAACACCATAAAACTTGAACAATGGAAATAGCTAATTGCGCTGAGATTCCGTACGTAGTACCATTGCTCTTTTAATGCGCGTTGAATGTGCACTATATTTTATCCAGAACTTAATTTGGGTGTAGGTGACGAAATACAGCAGCTATTCTTCGAAAACGTGGTCCGACCGCCGCCCCCTTGGTAAAAGATGAGTGTGTCACGATCTTTGAATATATTTTTAATATGAAATCATCAGCCCATAAGTGTAATTTCGGGTTATTTTAGAATGTTTAGATCCCGTAGATGGACTTATCACAATAAATAGACAATTTCACAAATGAATGCCCCTTTGAATTCCTCTTGCGCAAGAAATTCTAAAACCTCCACTAGCTTCTTTTTTGTGATAGATTTTTGTTGCCTAAAGTAATTTTTGAATTTATATAACAAATTAACAACCATTTCCGAGAAGCCGGGGCATTCTGAACAAAACAAGTCTACAAAAAGAGCCGTTCGGGCCAAATTTTCAAAAAGAATGAATAAGATAAGAACAAGAGACTGTGCTTTAACGTTATTTGTGTTATCGTGTTATTGTGCGCGTGGAGTTTTCCTAAAGTTGAGGATTCGGCGAGTTGGTACGACATACTTTAGAAAATTAAAACAGCGCAAAAAACGACGGACTGGATGAAGGCAGACACAGCGCTGACTCTCAACTAAGTTTTATTGAACGCAACGGTGCAATTTATACAAGCACAGTCGTTTTTTTTTGCGCTCTTTTTCATCTTCTGGAGTTTTCCTTTTTTGCTTATTTCGTAGCACCATATTGTTTAGAAAGTATCGTTTAAAGTAAGTAAAACTGACAAAGTGCACACTCCTTTTCTCCCAACCTTCCTTTAAATGCCACTTGCAGGTAGGAAATGCACCGGCAAGTCACCTCGGCGTCATTTGTGACTGGTGCGGCGCACCCATTTTATTGATTGACTAGAGGAATTTTATTCTTCGTTGGAAAAGACTAAAGAGTGATATTTTAAGGGAAGGTCTGTGTGACCTCGCTGATCATCAGGCCTCTTTCACAAGATTTTAATATTAACCTAAAGACGGTTCGTATTTTATTTATCACATATTTATGTATGTATATATATATCCTTGTCAGAAAATCACATGCAGCGTAAATCATACAAAAACGAAAGAAAAACCTGTCTTATCTTAAAAAAAACCAAAAAACTACGGGGTGGGTTAGTACTTGTCACAATCAATTTTATTTAAAAATTGCATTGTGAGGTGGTCAAATTTAATGGGGTGTGCGAATATTCGAAATTTCGAATATGAATCGAATATTTTCCTTATTCGAAACGTATTCGATTCGAAAAAACTGCATATCTGGAAGTTCCCGAATATTCGGTCAAAGCCGAATTATCTCGGGGAGAAAACGGCGAATATCTCGCACAAACCGCGAATATTCGAGCAAGTAACGAATAACCTGCCTGCCACGTGCATTCCCTATGAATATGTCTATTCACTGAGAAAGGTGACATGGGCGTCTGGGTTAACGCCCCAACAACAGTCGGTTTCCCAACCCCCTCCCCAAAACGCATACTACTACTACTACTACTACTCGGCTCCGCTTTTCATCTGTCCGATGGCAGCAAGACAGGATCAGCTTAGGTTTGTTCTTAACCAAGCCCTTTGCTGTGTGACACTTTTATAACAATATGTGATGTAAATGCGCGTTCTATAAGTTGATACAATAAAATAAAACCTCAAGAGTGAAATAGAAATATAATATAAATCTCGAGAGTGTTACCTAATATAAATGTTAAAGGTGTAAGACTATGTGCGAGCAGAACATTCCCATCGCCAATGGCAACAACTCCCCCGCCGCTCGCCCAGGGTCGGAGTTTAACCAAGTCTCGACTTGCCGAACCTTCAACGTGATGTTTGACAAAGGTTCGACTCAAGCTCAACTTTTGTGCGCATGCGCGAAAAAAAAAGGACTATACTAAAAAAAAAGTGGCTAGCGAGTTTCTCCCCAGCTCGCGCGCTCGAGCAAAGCCTCCGAAGGCCCGGGAGCTTTCTGTGCTCGCGCTTTCCAGCTTTGCCTTCTGCTCGCACATATGCGAAACGAAGTATAGTTGACTTCCACTTGTGTGGAGGAAAAGTGGCACATTTGTTGGGTTTATTGACATCATTGGTTCCCATTAATAACTAACGACAATGTTGTAAGCGCATAAGGCTCTCCTTTTAGATCGTGGGTGTAAACATTTCGGTTACCATTTTATAAAATATAACATTACAGTACTCAAAATTATTTGCTCTCCCAAAAATTCGAAATATACTGCAGTAGCAGCCGAGCAACACTGTCCATGTGTCCGAACTTCTTCGAACTTTAGTGTACACTTGCAGGTCTCCCGAGTGAAAGGGTCTTTCTACTGGCAGAAATGTTGTGACGGCGCGTAGGAGCCCTTACTTTCTGGAACACGTCGAGCAACTTAATCTTCCTGTCAACGATAATTTGTAATGAGTGCGTTACTAGATGTGTGCTGAGCCTTCTGGGCAACAAAGTAAAATGCGTGTTTATTTTAAAAAGGCAATAAAACCTGCTGTTACGTCTTGTTTCGCAACCTTCTTTATTACTAGACAGATATTTGATATTGGATTCGATATCTCGAAGCCCGTTTTTCGTCTTATTCGTATTCGATTCGTATTCGAAAATTTCACTATTCGCACACCCCAAATTTAATACAAATCCCTGTTCCAGTCTATTCCTTAAACAAATACTTCAAAAACTCAATATTTTTTAGCATAAAAAAATTTGTTCTTCACTTTCCTTGAATATTGGTGAAGGCAATCGACATAATGTAGTAAACACTACGAAATGTGAGGTATGGCTAAACATTGCGGACAGTGAAACGGGAATAAAACTGTTGCTCGATAGTCGTCCTTAGCGAGAAGGGCTACGGGGACCGTTAGATTCCGTTTCCTCGGCCGGAAGCAAGGCCGCTGGCTCGTGCCATGCCGACAGGAAGCGAGCTCTTCGAAGCACAACGAACTCCACGTGCGAAACCTAGGTGAGCGAGGTCTCCTTCGAATTTCGTTAGGTAGACAACACCCCACCGGCAATCGTTGCAACGGACTTCTATCAAGAGTTAATGGAACATGGCCTGCCAGGTATCAGACGATCCTTGCGCCATAACTAGTCTTAAGGCCTCTGACACGCCAGAAAGAATTTTTTTTCATGCTAGGCGTTGAAATGGCATATCAGGACATCACAAAAAAATTATTTCACTATAGAGTTGCGTAGTTTTTTATAAAAAATAGAAATACGAGGCCCAATTCAAAGTTCCCGCCGTGCACTGTGACGTAACAGTGTACCGCAAGGTGTCGGGGCGGTCAGAAGGGAGGCATCCACCTACGTCACTAAAAGTGGGTTCACCGGAAGTCACGTGAGTTTCACTCCTCGTGCTCTCCGCGACCGTGCCTAAGATTTTTTTTTATTCTGCTTTTTGTACGAGCGATTGTAGAAAACAAAGTTTCAGTTCCACTAGCTCTTTACCGCTGCACCGTTGGTTAGTTTGCGTGCTGTAAAATTTGAGGACGAAGAGTCAGTGGATCGACGTGATGGAGGTCAATGATGAAAGCGTTGCGAGTACAAGCCAGTGTACGAGTGCATGCCGTCAGTCCGATAATACAGAGCTATACTGGGCGCAAAACAAGCTATCAAGTTTTGAAAAAAATTTTAGAACGCTCGCAGAAATTAGGATTGCTAGCATACGACACGCCCGATCGCATTGCTGAAGGTTCAGACACCGAGGTCGTTGAATCATCGGATACTCTCCAGGCTAAAGATGCCTGCCGTCTAAAGAATACGAACTGGTTTGTGTACCAAGTACAAGTAAACGTCGAGCACAAAGTACGTATTTTGTCTAGAACATGAGTAGAACTTGTTTACTAGGTGCACATGCGGCCGATGTATGTCTCTCGGAAATGCATGCAGTGTGATCTCTTCTTCAGTTGCTGAAATACCGGGACAGTCCCTCACACAGCACCTTCTAGGCATTGTAGTTGATCACGTCAATTCACTGACTCCGCTTCTTCTACCTTTACAGCAACATTAAGCGATGAAAGGCAAATAAAAGAAACCTTGTCTGCTTCGATCGCTCGTGGAAATGCGGAGAATAACAAAAATATTTAAAAAAATATTACACGCGCTCGCGGTAAGCACGAGGAGGATACAACTCACGTGACTTCCGGCGATGCCTCCCTTCTGACCGCCCCGACACCTTGCGGTACACTGTTACGTCACAGTGCACGGCGGGAACTTTGAATTGGGCCTCGTATTTCTATTTTTTATAAAAAAACTACGCAACTCTATAGTGAAACAATTTTTTTGTAATGTCCTGATATGCCATTTCAACGCCTAGCATGAAAAAAAAATTTTTTTGGCGTGTCAGAGGTTCTTTAAGCATCTTCAGGCCGCCTCCACAATCCAACAATATTGCGGACTTCGCTGGAGAGGAACACCAGAGAAACGAATCGCGAACCAAGAAATATGAGCATAAAAACTCGCCCTGCGTCTCTTATAGGTTAGTTTAGACATGTGGTCCTGTGAAAGGAATGGCCGAGATCGATTTCTGTAACCCTGTCAAAATCCATGAGGCTATTAGCTATTACTTAGCGCCTGGCTCGCGGGTATTTGAAGGACATTCGAGATTGTTTGAGTTTAAAAGAAATGAGTGAACTAAGCATGCCTACGGAGATGCGCAGGGTCGGGATCGTGAGCTTACTTTCCACTGCACAAGAGTCCTTCGTCATAAGTTTAAAACGAATAATGTTGCAACCAGTCAAAACTGGTCCAGTGTTGCCCAATCACCTCAATTATTGGCAACTGTGACTTTTAAGCAGATCAAGCTATGACGACTTTATGTATTTTTTGACTAGACTCCCGCCAAATTTGGTGGAATAAAATAAAACTTGCTCCAAGCTAGATAATTCAAAGGGGTCTTAAAAGTTCGATATCAACTCAGATTTTAAAAAATAAAAATCTTGGTCAAGTAAGGAAATAAAAAAATAAAAAAAAGTCGAGTGACAAAGATAGCGCAGCAGATTGTACGACTCACAGAGTTTGAAAACTTCTCTTTTTTATGCAATACCTGTGCAGAGTTTTTTCTTTTAAACATTCCAAATATACCCATGTTTGATCTCAAAATCACTGGAGTTAGAAAATTATCTTCTATTCTGGCGTAATTATTATCAGAGTTCAAAAATTTATTTTGAAATCCAAAATTGTTTTAAAGAAGGTATATATGTGGGCCCATAATACAAATTTACACACACATATATATATATATATATATATATATATATATATATATATATATATGATCGATCTAAAACCACTGGGGTAGAAACTTATGTTCTATTGAAGCATAATTAGGACCAGATTTTTTTTAAGAAACCTCGTATTGAAAAAAAGGATATGCTTAAAAACGTCGAACAGTGTAGGCGCAAAAATACAAATTTGAATGTAGATATAACTTGACTCTCAAATCACGGTGAGTTAGGAAGATCAGCTTCTATTCTGGCATAAATTAGTACCTCCGTCATTGCGTACGTTTTGAAAGCAAGGATGTGGTGGAGTAACAGCACGTTCACGCCGCCCATCAGAAACCACCCTCGCAGGGAAGCTTCAGGACCGCCACGAGTCTGCGACGCGACCGACGAACTAGAGACAGCGGAGCCGACCTTCCTCCGGTATCGACGGGCACCTCGTCACCACGCTCGGCTCGACCGAGCGCGGGGACGTTGAACAGTCGTCGGCAGAACAAACGACTTCTCACATTATCACGCCGAAACTACCGCGTACAAAAGTGAACACCGACACACATTTGCGACGAAGAGGACGTTACCCGGCGGCAGAAAACATCACTGCGAGAAGTCCGCGCCCGGTCGACTCCGCGTCCGGGTGGCCGGCGGCTCAGACGGTCTGGCCTGGCGCTCGGCGTTGCTGGCGTCGGAGCGATCAGCGGCGGGAAGAAAGCGCGCTCCGTGAGTAGCCACTCCCTTCAATACGGACCCCTACGTCACAATACGGGACACCGTACAAGTTTAGATATTTGAACTCCAAATACTGGTGCCGCCGGAACTCGCAAAATCGGAGCGGCATGACGTCAGAACTGAAGCGGGATTTCATACTGGTCCCGGTATAACGAATCCGCAATACGTATCGGTTTGGACCCGCGCTTAAAGGGGCACTGACACCCCAAAGGTCGTATTTTTTTTATTCTCTAAAACGACGCGAGTTGTAGTCATAAACACGCAAAAAACGCACGCGAAAAAGTTTCATGCAGCGCCGCGCTTTTTCCATTTTTGGCGTTTAAATCTCCCGCCGCTATCTCCCTTCTTTTGATCGATGACGTCAAAATCGGAAAATTCTCAAGCTTTGTAGGCGTACATTTCTATAACATTTAATGACGGCAATCGTGAAACATGTTTTTTAACGCACTTGGAACGCACTACAGCCCCTCTTTTGAAATACCCAAAATCGGAGTTCGGTGAGATGTCCTTCCTAGAATTGTGTCCTCCTCAGAAAACTCGGCGCGCCGAGCAGATGGGTGAGTCGGCGAAGAAACCGGTTTTTTCCGCGCCAGCTCCTTCTATCCCGCAGCTCGCCTCCCTCGCATCGGTCAGCGGACGTCCGATGAAAAGTCGAGTCGCAGAGACCGACAAAAGTTGACTCACTGCATTGGCGGGGACCGCGCGGGAACTTCAAATTCGGCATTTGGAAATTGTTTTTTTAATTCACAAATACTGAATTCCAAGCTCTTCGAATTTTGAGGGTAATGTCCCGGCAACCGTTTCTTCAATCGTTTCGGATAATAAAAAAAAAATATGATTTTGATGGTGTCATGTGCCCCTTTAATGTGGCGTAGAAGCTGCTGGGCGTTGTGT